>JAURVB010012283.1:0-84947 GCA_033002965.1 Piper betle | reverse complement strand
TATAATAAAATATTAATTAACTAAAAAATAAAGTAAAATATTACTTAATTAATAATGTTTATACCCGGGAAGTACAAAATCATATTAAAAACATGGGTAAATATTATATATTTTAAACGCTTAACAGGAACGCGGTGGGGCGGGGCCGGCCGAGGCGGACGAGGTCGACCGCGTTCGGGCGGCGGCCACGCCTCAATGCCGTTCCATGGCCGTGCCGGGCCGAGCGAGGCGGGGTGGCAGGCTAGGTGGAGGGACGCTGAGATGTTGCCAGTCAAGATGTGAACGCAAAGAAGTTTTGAGTCGGAAATTTCAACTCATCCCGCCATTGAGTTAAAAAGAAAATTTAGTTTTACCATTAATTTGAAGTTAACTTAATCAAGCCATTAAATTTAAATTTTTAAACAATCAAATATATAAATGTTTAAATAAGTGGACATTAAAATGTAAACAAGTTATCGTAATAAATTTCAGGTTTCAATTAAATAGGTATTTAAATTTTATCACAGTTGATATATGAAGTTTAAATTGTACCAAATGGTGTTACTCGACCACGATAGGGTGAGATGGGGTCGTGTTACGATTCGCGTAGGCCGCGAGAAGGTGTGCGAAAGAGGTGACAGGGTGCACCTCGACCGTGATAGGGTGCACGGGGCTCGCGACCGGGTTCATCTAGGGCACAATAGGATGTGCTGGGGACGGGACAGGGTGCACCTCGGCCATGGCAGGGTGAGATAGGGTCGCAAAAGGGTGTGCCAGGGCCGCAAAAGGGTGAGCTGTGGATACGAAAGGGTGCGCATCTCGTGGGACAGGGTGCGCTCGGCCACGAGAGGGTGCGCTAAGGACGTGACAGGGTGCACCTCGCCCAAAATAGGGTGCACTCTCCATGGGAGAGGGTTTGCCTACGCCGCGACAGGGTACGCTGGGGAGGCAATAGGGCACGCCATAGCCAAGATTGGGTGCAGGTGCGCCAAAGCTGGGACAGGGTGCGCAGTCGGCACAGGGTGAGTCAGGGATGCGACAAGGTACACTCTGGACACGAAAGGGTGCGGTGGGGACGCAACAGGGTGAGTTAGGGACGGCGAAAGGTACGCCTAAACCCTAAACCCTAAACCCCAAACCGTAAATAATAAATCCTAAACTCAAAATCTTAAAACCTAAACCATAAACCCCAAACCTTTAAAAAAAAATTTATTCCGAACCCACATCAGCATTAGATTAAAGTATGATTCACATAAATTTTAATAGATATTAATAAAAAAATGAGTATTAGTCTTAATTTTTATTCTAATCAAACGCAAATCAACACCCTTAATGATATTTACCACCCTAAATTTCAAAGTTTACGGGTAAACAAGACACGACACGATAACCGGACCCGGCTCCAAAGGGGGTTAGATAAATTGCAAAAATAAGAGGCAAAACTCAAAAAATCTTCCTTTTCTCTTTTCTTTCTCCTCCGCCTTCACACCCACCCCTGGCCCGATGCCCTCCACCTCCACCGCTGCCCTCCGCCTCCGCGGCGATACTCTCCTCCCTCTCTAGCATTACAATAAAGTATGATCCACATAATTGTTAATAGATATTAATAAAAAAACGTGTATTAATCTTAATTTTTATTCTAATCAAACGCAGATCAACACCCTAAATTTCATAGTTTACGGATAAACAACGCACCGACTCGATAACTGGACCCGGCTCCAAAGCGGGTAAGGTAAATTGCAAAAACAAGAGGCAAAAACTCAAAAAATCTTCCTTTTTCCTTTCTTTCTCCTCCGCCTTCGCACCCACCCTGCCTCCGCCCTCCGCCTCCGCCGCTGCCCTCCGCCTCCGCCTCCGCCGCCGCTCTCAGCCTCCGCCTCCGGCGGCGCATACTCTCCGGCGGCGCTCCCTCTCCGGCTCGAATCCATGGCGGGCGGGGCCGAACAGTGCCTCCACACCTCATTCCGCCTCCACAACTTCGCCCTCCCCCTCCTCAAATGGCAGAAGAAATTACCGCGTCCCCACTCTCCCCGGCCTCCTCCCACGCCGGAGGAACGGCCTCCCCCTCCTTACTCCCCATCGCCGACCAAGTCAAGAAACTGCAGAAACTGCCGCCCCTCGTCATCGACGCCGGCGACGACCCGAGACCGTCCGGGACAAGCTTCTCTCCCGACTCCACTTCGTCGGCCTTGCGGGAGATGTCCTCGATGCGGCCGCGACGGTGACGTCCCTCGAGAAGCCCGGGTCGGGGGCAGCCGGATGGAGGAAAGCGGCGCTTGCGTAGTGCTGGCCGGCTTGGGCTGCGGGTGTGAGGAGAGGAAGGCGGAGTCCGGCCGCTTCCTCCCCGGCCGCCGAGGGTCGGCTGAGGTCTCCGCCGATGAGCGGTTCGATTTCAGAAAGAGGGGCCGAGGATCAGAGTCTCGCTGACCCGGTGGCAGATTGAGGACGTTTTCTGGGCAATGACGAGTCCAAACCCTCCCGGCGATCGAAGAGGAGGGCCATGTACGTTCAGAAGGCATTGGATGTGAGTCCCTGAGCTTGATTGCTTTGTGTTCTTGCTGCTGTCTTTGATATTTGATATAGTGTTTCCAGTGCAAATTTGTTTTTCTTCTTTGATGCAGTAGATTTTTCACTGTTTGCAATTGTCGGATATTACTCTCGATTCCTATAAAGTTTGGTGATTGTTTTGATCCAAAATAGGTATCAACTAATCCCCAGTTTTCCTGATTGATGTCTGCAAATATAATTTTTTGGCATTTGTTGTCAATAAAATTGATTATCTCATTGATGTGAGTTATGCATTGTACAGGTAGGAGCTAATGGTGATTGAAACTAACAGTGGCTCTCTAGATGTAAACTTTCACCGGTGAGATGGAGGTAGGCTAACCTTTTCCAAAGGCGACGGTGTATCACTTGTGGATGGGAAATAAACTTTGCCCAAGTTCTTTGTAAATGTTTTTTTTATTTTTTACGAACAATTCATAATGTTAGCTAGTGTTTTTGGAGGTTATAGACAAAAGAGCTTGTTACCTTGTGACGTAGAGATAACTGAAATCAATATCTGGTGATATATTTTTCACTGTGTGTGAATGTATTTTTCTTTTGATGTGTCAGCTGTGTTTGTTGTGATGGTTGGTAAAAAGCACAAACAAACGTCTGGTTTGTTGTCAAAAAGCAGGTGGGAAGTGACAACATGTCATTTGCTTACCTCCACATATCTCTTATGCTTATTGCTGATAGCTATGATCACCTTTCTAACCAATTGTCTTTGTCGCTATATCACTCAACTGTCTTGTATCTTCTTCATCAAGTAAATGGTATTTTCATTCTGCGCTTTGATTCAAAAAATTTTCAATATGCATACTCAGGCTGCTCATCTTCATTATTTGTTTGATATGAAAGCATTACTTATAGAAGTAAACATGACTTAGTAGATCCGTAGTCAACATTTCAAACATTTGACTTACTAGGGAAGTTCAAGCTTTAGACGCCGTTTTCAACCCAAATCTGAATAATCCACTGTAAAATGCTGTAAAATCCTTGGGTTGATGGATTAATATGAAATTTGAAGAATGCATAACAAATTGCATGGTTGTATATCCTTTTCTAATCTCCAACTTTAGGTTTTTGCATTTGGTGGATGAGGGATTTATTGTCCTTCTGCCATGTACTTAAACTTAAACAAAGGCACAAATGGCCCATAGAGTAACCGTTCAAACCAGAGGATAGTTTTTGACATATGCAAGTCGCAATTTTCTACCTTCCCGCCTCAAAGCTACTTCCAATTCAAGTATGGCAATGTCTCTTTACAAATTGCAGATATTTTGTGTGTAGGTGGCATGGGATAAATTGATTTTGTTCCAAAAAGGCATGTTTTTATGTTTCATGATATTTAAGTAAAGATTTTGCTGGCTCGAGTATGGAGCAAATTATATGCTGCTTGAAAATCGATTGATTTAGAGTTCTTTAATTTGAGCTAATTCTCTTATTGATTCGCCTTCCAATGATCTTTTGATTGCCCTATAATGTACCATAACATTAATTGATTATCTAATTATTATTTTGCATGCTTAAGTTTATTACTGAGGAGCATCAAACAGTTTAATAGTATTGTGGCTCTTGAAAGATCTGCTTAAACCATCATGAATGTTGGCAAATTTAGTTTTATAGAACATGTTGATGGGTAGGTATGGTTGGCATTTATACATGTAATTCTTTTCTGGCAATAAAAATGAAATACAAAATTTACTTGCAATTATGGCCCATTTTTTCAAAATCTTTTTGTAATCTAACTATTGTGTTCGTCAGGTGGTGGAAAAAAATGCAAGCATGAGCATGAGGGATGTGGAAAAAGTGTGCAAGGTAGCACAGGTATTTGCAAGGCAGATGGCAGTGGTTTGATGGTAGCATTTCATGCTGGTGCTGCAGTCCAATCAGAAAGTGGCTTATCGCCAAGGCCTTTGCTTGCCTCCTAACTAGGTACATCAAAGCAATTGAGCATACCATATTCATGACCTTGAAAAATTGTCATTGGATGAAGGCGTATGTGGTTTACATCTCTATCTTTACTGTAGTTTTCTTTGATTCTAACCACCATTTTTTCTTACCTGTTGTTATTGTGAATTGGCTTAAATAGATCATTGTCATTCAGTTCTTTCTTTTTTAAAAAAATAAAGTGGTTGTTCCTACTTCAAATGATATCCCAAATTTTAATTTTCATGCTAAGTATAATTCTCTTTTTTTGTCCAATTATATCTCCACTTAATTAGACAACAAAGAGGAGTGTTGTGAATTTTCAGATTCTTTTTTCGAACTGCAGGTTATTGAAGGAATTTTGGTTAGGGGTTTGGCTGCCTACATGATGAGATAGCGGGTACCCATTATAATCAATTAATGTTACATTCTTGTCTTTGGTAAAATCTAAATGTACTACTTATATGGTTGTTTTTGGTTTGTAGGTTTATCCGACAGATTTTGAATTAACACATTAAGACGATCCAAGGGTAAGGCTTCACTGTAGGCTCAACCACCTGGATAAGTTTGTCATCAACGAAGCATGTTGTAGAAAGGTAATTGCTTTCATAAATATTTATATAAATTGAGCAAATTAGATCCTAATGATGTGTTTCATTCAATGAAAAATTGGTTTTGAAATTGTAGTTATGAAATTAGAGTTATGATAATAGCCATAGGATTGCTATTGCTACAAAGATACACTTTCTTTGAAGTTCTTTAAATTGGCAATCTTATTTGCTGATATGATCATATTGTGTGAGTAGGGTTCTTTATTCGATCGTTTAAGTTGATCTGATTTTGCTTAGTAGGGAGGAAGGTTTAGAAAGTCATTTAGTTTTTGTTTAAGTTATCATTTAACTATGTTTACATTGTCATTTAATTATGTTTGAGTTGTCTGGTATTTAGTCAAGATATCACTACTTTGTTAATTTTTTGCCATTTCTAAATATTGTTCGTTCTCAATAGTTCATTATCTAACAAATTCATATATATATATATATATATTTGGATTCTTATCTAATATTTTCACTCCAAGATTTTATTTTGTTTTTCCTAAAATATGTTTATCTTTTCTGTGGGCACTTTGTGATATTTTTATTTTATCTTTATTATTGTTTTATTTTTTATTATTTACACTCCTTATTTAGAATTTTCTTTCTAATATTTTCAGTCCAATATTTTATTTTGGTTTTCACAAAATATTTTATCTTTCCCATTTGGCACTTTGTGATATTTTTTTATATTTATTGATTAATGATTTTCCTCACTAAAATTGTTATATCTTCCTCATATATTGTTTTCATTGCATTATTTTTCCCTTTTAAAAAATTTTTTTTTAAAGATGTAGATGTAAAAGGACAACAAACTTCTAAATATGGTGAACTTTCAATGAGTTATAGTTTATGTGAAACGGTTTACTTGGATAGGACAAGTTGAGTGTTTATGGTAGATGATGTCAGAGACAAATGAAGGACTTGAAGAAGAATTCCAAAAAAAAAGAAAACTTGAAGGAGAAGAACTTAATTTATAGTTAAAAGAAATTGTTCATTAGATATTGGTGAAACACATGGTATTTAATTTTTTACATTAAAATTTGTGATTAATGATTCTTTTCCATTTAGATTACTGCACTTATTTACGTCAGTTGTTTTAATTTTTATATTTCTTCGTATTTATTTTTTTCCTACATTTGATAATGATAAAAACCAATTGATTTACATCTATTAACTTTTATATTTCAAGTACTTACATAATATTTTAGGCTTATAATTTAATTAACTTCAAGCAATTTTAAATATTTTATATTAAAAAATTATAGTTTAGTAATTTATTTTTTTATCAATCATAACATTAGTGTATTTTTAAAACCACAGCCTACACATTGTGTGGGGCTTATGACTAGTTTCACAATAAAGGTTTACAAACTTTTTTTAGTTAATTGTTAGTCTCTTTATTTCAAACTGGGTCACATCTTTAATCTTCTTTTTACAATTATTGAATCATATCATCAGTGAAAGCAGCTAATATAGCTTTGCAATACCAATGGTTTGCATTGGAAGTAAAAACCCTGATCCTTTTATATAATGGCACTGAAAGAGGAGCTATTGATTTAATACAAATGGATCCAAAGTATCAGCATAGCAGCATTCATTTGTTCATATTGGTCTCTAAAAATTGTCTAAGATCAGCAAGAGATGTGGTTGGTTTCAAACACCATTGAAAAAGAAATGATAAGATTGGCTTTGTTGTTGCATCGGTTCCCTTCTTGGAACATTTAAACTATAGACTATTAGCGTCACTCCTGGTCCAGTACTTATCTAATCGAGTCCCTTTCTTGGAATAATTTAAATAATAGACTATTAGCGTCACTCCTTGTTCAGTGCTTCTCTAATCTAAAACTCAAAAGTATTTATATATTGTTGCCTTGTCAAAATTGAACATAAAATCTGGCCATGATGATTGTATTATTTATCACATGTTTTGTCATGGGCATATAAGTTTGAGATGCGACCTAGGATTAGAGAATTGGTGCATTGGAGCATATGGCTCATAGTAGAAAGAGTATTCTTGTACTAGTCGATTTGCCTTTTTGCTTTCTAACTTGTCTGGTCTTGCTCAAGTTTAAAATTTATGTGTAATATAAATTGCCCTGACATTGTGCATGTAATTTTTAAACTTGATGATATTATTGAAAAGATTTAACCTTTTTTTTCATAAAAACGTTCTAATTTAACTTTGGATATTGGATTTTGAGAGACAGAGGCCCACCCAAAATTTAATTTGGGGTGGTGCATCAACAACTAGATTTAATTCCATGTCTCGATTATCCTCGCCAGTGTCTTCGATGAGTCGAATAGGAGATGAGTTACTGAGGGTCGATGTTGGGGAAGAAGACAAACCTCAAACCCCCAAATAAGGAGCCCGTAATTATAACAAGGTTATTGACTACTCGCTTTTCAACTACTTTTTTAAGCACTCTACTCTTGGAGCCCTAGTTATCCTCATTTGGTTCTTTTACCATTTTTTTGAGAGTCATATGCATTTTTTTGTTTACTCAATTCGTCCTCAAACTATTTTTTGTTAGTAGGTAGATGCATTGTGAGTCCTCGGTGTATCTATTCCTACAATTGATGGGATCAAGAATGTGCTTGAGCATATTGGGGCATTAATTAGTAAGACAGAAGTGGGTTCTTTGGCATTTCCTTTGGAAAGAGCGTGTAAGTTCTATTCTGCTTTTCTTTAATCTTTGGCCTAAACAAGGAATGATTTGATAGGGATGAACTAATAGATCATTTTATTTGATCTTTCCTTGCTTGTAGGGACGTGAGTCAAGGAGTATGTTTAGCAACATAATCTTGAACATCCACCTACTTATGGTTTTAGGGAGTCTTCTTGAACTTAATTCTCATTATTTTTCATACATTGAAGACAATGTTTAGTTAAGTTCGGGGGATGTTTTCATTTTGTGCATCATTTTTAACCCTTAATTCATGTTTAGATTTAAATATTTATATAAATAGTTTAGTTTATTGTTGAAATTTTATCATGCAATGATATATTAGTCTTTTGGTTCAATGATAGATATATGTGAATTAATCTTACTTTTTTGGGAAAACTTGATTGATTGATATGAGGGATGAACTGAGTAATTGATTGCATTTGAAGGATGGTTCCCCATCCTATATTATTTTCACGGTCCTTTAGTTTAAATGATTTCTATAAGTATAATGCAATAAGGATTGTACATGATAGTCATGACTTTTAAAATTTACCTTAGCGACTTTCGAGGCGAAATATTCGGCTTGCCATGTAAATAGAAAATGATATAGGCAGTTTTTGTTGGTAAGTCTGGGCCTTTCTTCAAGCCTACCTAATATGAATTATCTTCTGTACACAATTCCATGGCCTTTATCATACATATTTGCTTGATTACCCTTATTTTTAGCCTTGGCCTTTATATTGAAAATATATCTGGCTGCTTGAGTCCTAGCACCTAGCCCTTAGTGTTTTGAATTCATTCTATCTTCTAACAGGGATGGAACCTTGAGTAGTACTTTTCATATAGTGGTGATTGAATAGATAGTGTGGATTTTTCTTGTACTTTGTTTTGAAAAAAAAAGAAAAAATGGAAAAAAGATGAGGCAATAATCCTTTGCCGGTATGCACAAGATGAAGCAATGGGCTTCCACCGGAAAAAAAAACAAAGAGAAAAAAGATGAGGCAATGATCCTCCACCGGTACGCACAAGATGAAGCAATGGGCTTCCACCGGTTTGGAATAAAAGAGAGCAAAAAGAAAAAAAAGGAAAAAAAGCAAAGAGAAAAAAGATGGGGCAATGATCCTCCACTGGTACGCACAAGATGAAGCAATGGGCTTCCACCGGTTTGAAATAAAAGAGAGCAGGAAAAAAAAGATGAGGCAATGATCCTCCACCGGTACGCACAAGATGAAGTAATGGGCTTCCACCGGTTTGAAATAAAAGAGAACACAAAAAAAAAGATGAGGCATTGATCCTCCACCGGTACGCACAAGATGAAGCAATGGGCTTCCACCGGTTTGAAATAAAAAAAAAAAAAAAGACAGCAGGTTGCTATTACATTTATGAAAGTTTGTGTCGTATTGTTATGGTGTTTTGTGATTTATTATATATATAAGGTAGGATTTAGAAAGGATTTTTAATACTAGGGTGCACATGAACATTTGATTTTTTTATCCGGTTAAACCTATTTTTGCTCCCTAGCCCCTGGTCCGTCACAACCTATAAAGTCCTATTGATTCTATTGAGTTGGCATTGCCTACATTAGTGGAGATTGGAACAAAAGGTAAACATATTTAAGCATATGCTTGATTGTATTCTCTAGGTTGCATATGAGAATGATAAACTAATGGACTATCACAGACATGGAGATCCTTCATTTAGGTGTAATTGAGAAAGGGGATTTTTGATTTGGATCCCCCATTTGACTACATAGTTGGCACAGATGTGGTAAGTTTCATTTTTTCTTTTTATTGTTCTTAATTTGGTTTGAATCCTTTTCTAAAGCAACTCTCCAAGAACGTGATGGGATATATTAACACTTTGTTGGTGAAAGGAAGAGAAAAAAAGACACTTAACTCATCTGACTCTGGAGTGCATGAACTTTTTTTTTTAATGATTGGCCTTCATTGACAAAAGTCCAAAACATTACAACATTTTATATAACTTGGCTTCTAGTGTCATTTAAAATTTTACTCAGCCTTGATATGTCATCAATACTGGAATTTCTTTTAATGGTGATACGTCTTTTTTATGGTTCTTAACACTCGTTTCATACCCGATCAATTCAAGGTTTATGCTGAGCACGTTCTGGAGCCACTCTTGCAAACAATACATGCCCTGTCAAGTCCTAGAACTACAGTGCTGGTAGTGCATTTGTATCTGTCCACTTGTTCTTGAAGCGAGTGTGCCATTGACATTGTTCTTATGAAAACTTATCCAGTTGGGCTATGAGATCTGATCCTTAGCAGGTCATGAATAGATTTTGAATAAGTGGAAAAGGAACTTGGAAGTTAAAACTATTTCAAGAATAAAGGTGGACAACTTTTTTTAGTAAATTGATATGCTTTTCATTTCAAACTGGGATCACCTCTTTATACTTCTTTATATGATTATTGAGTCACATCATTAGTGAAAGCAGCTAATATAGCATTCCAGTAATGGTTTGCATTGGAAGTAAAAAAACTCTGATTCTTTAATATAAAGGCACTAAAAGAGGAGCTATTGATTTAATGCAGATGGATCCAAAGCATCAGCATAGCAGCATTCATTTGTTCATATTGATTGGTCTCAGCAAGAGATGTGGTTGGTTTAAACCAACAAACTAATGCTGAGAAGTCCAATTAGGAGAAACAGATGAAAGTGGCAAGCAGGCATTGCAAGTGAGGCTTTGGTCAACATACTTACATTTTTTGTGGTTTTAATTATTTTTGTATCTTGTTTGGTTGGTATGATGTAACTGCTTAGGAGATACTTTACTGAGAGAGGTGTACCTATGTACCTTGTGCAGGTGATTATAAATTATATGTTCAGCAATTTGGGGAAAGGGTACTCGAGAACAGTTTGAGTGGTAGATCTTTGCAGATGGCTTGTGCAATTTTTGAAGATAATGCTGCAAAGGCTCCTGCTGCTACAAATGGGGAGCTTTTTATGTTCACAGGTACTTTTGATGCATAGTCCAATTCTTGTGTTGAAAATCAGCCAGTTTTGTTGTTTGTACGCTTGGCATGTGAGAACCAAGTATGTCATCACAAAATTTTTGTGTTTCTTAGTATGTAGCACAGTTTAGAAATCAAATCAAATACTAACACATTAGAGGAAGTGACTTATCTTAGCATGGAATAGTCTATAAGAGGAAAAAGTCGAAAGGAGGGAGGTCTATTACTGCTGATCATGACAAGGCTATTGAAGAACAGCCCGTTGAAGAAGAGGAACATGGCATCAAGAGTAAAGAAGATGATAAACTTGCTGATTAGTTGTGTTGCTTATGTTTCTTGAAGTTCTTCTATCAGGAGGAGTCTTAATAATAGTTAATAGTAGTTATCTTTCTTATTTTTTTAGTTAGAATGAGTCTTATAGTTGTTGGAGTCTTTTGATTACAGATTGTGGAGTTATTAGGAAATATATTTATGATTCTAGTTAACTTAATAGAATTGATTAGTATATAGACAAGAGGGTGTAGACTTTGACCAAGTTTGCAGATTTTGCTATTGATTAAAGATTAAAAGTTCCCTCTAATTCTTTTTGTTGTTTACTGTTGTTGCTGAAAGTTAGTTCCAGAAATTAGTCCTTGTTGCCAAGGCTGGATTCTTGTTGAGTTGTTAGATTCCATACGACCAAGGCCATCCCTTGTGTAGAAGGAATTTACAGTTTCTTATTACAGCCATATGGCTGCCAAAGTGGTTATGAGCCTGCACTTCCTTTCCCTGGGTTGTGTTTTCTTTGCTTCCTCTTGCGTGAAGTTCGGTTGTAAGTAGATCGATGGCCTCCTCAAGCAATTCACTCTTTGCCCTTGACACTGCTGTGAAGACCTATTTGGATCAGAAGTTGCAAGTTCAGGGAGCCAACATTGATGCTTTAGGAGACCAAATCCAGCAGCTTACTCCTGCTGTTTGTGCTGCGACTTTGAACCCTCCCCATGGGGTTCTCCCTGCCGCCACATCTTTTCCACCACCGCCAGCCACCAACCAGCAGAGGGGATTTCCAAGGGATCAGCATCATGCCCCTAGGGATCCCCAACTTGCTTATAATGGTCTCCTGTCAAGACCTGCTCATCCACATCAACCACAGGGTGCTTTTCCTCATCGACATGGCAGATGTCCTGCACAACAGCCCCCTGCATATCAAGGTCCAAGACAGCCCCACCCCCTTCCCCCTTTGAAGAGGATGTGGGTCATGATTTTCTGCCCTTCTGACTTCCTATCAATGGCCATCAAAGGGATGCTTTCAATAGGCATTGGGAGTCTAGGTTTAAGTTGGAAATTCCGGAGTTCCATGGCTCTCACAATGCCAATGAATTCGTGGATTGGCTGACTTCCATTGAGCGCATCTTCTATTCAGCCAGTGTGCCTTCTCATGCATGCGTTCACCTCACAGCCGGGAATTTTAAAGGTGGTGTGCTAGCGTGGTGGCGTGCCCTCTTATACTGGCAATCTCAAGTGGATGAACCACCTGTTGCTACATGCGAGGAGTAGTGACGTGAGATGAATGCAATCTTCTTGGCATATAGGTACAAACAACAATTGTTCTCAAAGGTTTTCAACCTACGGCAGGGAGCACAATCTGTTCTGCAGTACACGAAGACTTTCTACACTCTTTTGGCTAGGACTGAGGTTGTAGAGAGTAATGACAAGCTGGTTGCTTACTACCTCTCTGGTTTACGGCCTGATTTGCAAGACAAGTTGCAAGGATTCTACTTCCTAACAGGGGAGCAAATTGTGCCAAAAGCTGAAGCATTCAAGAATCAAGCCATTAGGGTTACTCGCAGGTTGCAGACAGCCCCTCAAGTTGGCCGGCAACAGCCTTCACCTGCTGGTAGGCCTCCTGTGGGCAATGCTCCTCTTCGAATTGGTCCTCCTTCCTCACAGTCAAACCCTGCCCGTGGAGCCCCTACTTCAGCCAAGCTGCCTATCACAGCTACTAGGCCTGGAGTTACTTGTTTCAAGTGCAGCCAACAAGGGCACCTGGCAGCCAACTGCCCTCAGCCAAGACCTAACTTGCTCATAGCTGACGCTGGTTTTTTATGTGTATTATAATGAGGCTTATGAGGAGGAACCTGAAGTTACTGACCTTGAAGAGGAAGACTTACGTTGTGTGGATGGTCATAGCTTAGTCACTCAACCCCTTCTCTTTGGCGGCTACATAGCGTATTCTTCTACATGCCATCTTGGTGGTTTCAAGGCCAAGCTTATTATTGACCTAGCTGCTATTGAGAACACTGGCCAAAAGTTGAAGCTGCCCACAGAACCTCATCCTCAACCATACAAGCTTGCATGGTTAGCAAATTCCAGCAATGTTAAAGTGTCTGAAAGATGCTTAGTGAGCTTTTCTATCAATAACTATAAGGATCAAGCATCGTGTGATGTTGTACCAATGGATGTTTGTCACCTCTTCCTAGGTCAACCTTGGCAATTCAAATGGAATGTGACATGGAATGGACGCACCAAATGAGATGGAAATGCAACCTTGTACCACAGCCACTAAATGAGATGGAGGATGCAGACATGCATTATGCAGTGGTGGCCAAGGGTGCACTAGCTGCAAGTGATGTGAGTTTACTTACTAGCGAAAGTGAAACTTTGCTTGCTGAATTTGAGGATATTTTCCCTGAGGATTCACCTCTGGGTTTACCACCAAGTTGATCAGTACAACACCAAATAAACTTGCCGCCAGGCTGCCACTATTCCAAATAGATCGCACTACTGTATGTTGCCAGAGCAACATGGCGAATGGAGGCGCCAAGTTGAAGAACTTTTGGAGCGTTGCATGAATTGACTTAGTAGGCTTATAGCAAATGATAAATCTGACCATGTGATTGTAAGATAAATCAATTTGCCCACTAGTCATCTATACTTTGTAAGATCTTGTAGTAGTCCTCCTTGACCAGGCTCCAACTTGAAAGAGGTTTCAAGAGGAGTTTTTGCAGGTTTTGCTTCCAGCAAGCCTGTTTCTTCCAAAATGTTCATAACATACTTCTGACATAGAAGTATGCCTTCATCCCCTCTTTGCACCTCAATACCTAGGAAATACTGCAACTTCCCTAGTCCTTAATCTTTAATTTAGACTGCAGATCAACTTCGACAAGCGGGGTTGTTTTACTAAGTGCTATATTGGAGCTTTCTTACTTTTGCTAAGTATATTTACATGACTTGTCGGGCTAAATTCCCTCTTTTATTGACCTGAAAGGTTCGTATAGTGTTGCAATCTTTTTTCTTTTTGGGAGACACAGCTATTGGTATTGGAGTCCCATGTTCTCTTGTTTTCCGATGCTATAGTTGAGTTCAAGAATTTATTCAAAGCTTTGATTAGGAACCAAGTCTTAGGTAGAGGGGCTGAGAGAGGAGATTAGACTTCTTCGAGTGTTTTGACTGGCAAATCTGTAAGTAAATGGGGGAAAAAAATGAAGCTGTTATAGTAGATTTGAGTCTCAGATTATCAGGTGTGGGGGAGAATCAATTTCGTGCTCAAACTTCACACAATTTACTCTGGTAGGAAAGTGGCTAACAATGTAATTATTGGCTTTCTCCCACGTCAAGAATATGTAACTGAAAGGGCCGCTTAGATGTCAAATAGTACTGATGGAGTATTAGACATTGCTCATGTCTTACAGGAAGATGTCACCTTGAGAAACCCTCTACGTGGTAGTTCTCACGTGTCAGGAGTTTCTTTTGGTCCTAATCTGCCGTAAGTCATTGGAATGCCATTTTCTCTAAAGCTCTTCTTCTTTTCAATGACATCACAGACCTTTCATTAGCTTTCAGGTAATTCTTGATTCTTTGTTGATGGTATCTCAATATATAAACCATTTGGAGCATGAATTTGGTTTAAATGGTCAGTCTTGTCTTTTCTTATTCTCTTCCATAGTACTTTTTGCTGTTTAGATTTCTATTGTTAGTTTCTATACAATAAGAGATTATGGTAGTCGTTTTGAACCTTCTCGAGCCCAAAATGTTGGTAGAGTTTCTTTGGCAGAAGTTATGCTTTCCTGAAGACAATTACTTATTGGTCAACCTGCTGAATGCTAATTTGTATGTCCTAAACATGCATTGTTTCTTATGCTAATTGTTTTAGCGTACATGTACATTTCTAGGTTCTTTATTACTTAGTTGCTATTATTGATCCTTTTATGCACTGCTCGGTATTTGTACAGCGTGATTTACGAGATCTTTTCTTGCTGAGATGAGAACTTCTCTTTGAATATGTTCATCCAAAATTTTTATTAGCTAGCTTTCAAAAAACCTTCAGCAGATGATTATATTGATATAGCCTTCAGTACAATATCTTATCATCATATGCCTGAGAAGTTGAAATTTAATGGAACATTTTTACTAAGTAAAGCAGTGGAAAATCTTTCCTAAGATAGATCTTGCTGATCTTGACCCTCCTTAAATTAAGTTTTGTATGCAAACCCATATACAGAATTGCTCTAATAATCTTCTGCAATAGTTATTTTGACTTATAGCTTTACATTGGCCTGTTTCTTGTATACTGTTCATATAAAGAATTGCCTAGTTGGAGTTTGACCGGTAAGTGCATTTTATTGTAAGTAGCTAATTGTTTCCTTTTATAAGCATAAGATTTATTTTTGATGCTTTGCCCATGGGTTCTTTTTTAATGCAGCAGCTAATATTTGCTAATGGTCTTGAGATTTTGTTATGAATGAGTTTATATTTCATTTGATGGTTGTACTCATTCTCCTTTATGATTTTTGTTTTATGATATCAGTTATAGCTGAATTGAAGATTTACCTTCTGTTTTCCACTGTGATTTTAATATGAACCGAATTTTTGTTGATATGAATGGAATATCTTTTTGTATTTGTAGCAACTTCCTGGTCGCCTAGAAAGCCAGGCAAGTGTTACTAATGTGGAAGAACGTGCGTGCATTAATCCAGTGCAATGAGATCTGCGGCTTTAATTTAAGACCTAGGTGCACTGATGCTTGAGTTGCATCGTACTATCATGACACTACGTATGAGCAATTTCCCAGTACTTTTGTTATGGTATTTTAGCTAGACTTCAGCATATATGGTCCCAGCATATATTTTTCCACTTTATTATACTCCTAACATAATAACCTAAAGGTTATATTAAAAATAGTATAAAACCTTGGTAAAAATATAAAATCACAACCTTAAAATTAATTTAAGACTAATAAAATTAACTTTTCATACACTTGTCAAGCCCCTTGTCATGAGGAAACCCTAAACACTACTAATCTATGCAATAACAAAAATATCCAATTTCAAATTTCAATTCTCACAAGTATTTAACATATCATAGTCAAACATTTAATAATCATCAAAATTAAGCAATTATTCTACCATTAATTTTATTTACAAATAACTCATATTTTGCATTTAATAAACCCCTCATTTATCATTCAAATCAATCGAAATGACATAATATTATTAAAATACGAATCTTGAAATTATCTACTTGCTCTCCACTAATAACATTTCTTATCAATTAGAATCAATAAGTCTTTCGAAGGTTGTTGTAACACCCCAATCCGGTTTATTCTCAACCCGGATCGGAACTGTTACAAATGATCGAACTACTCGTAAATCGATTCAGTTGGCTAACTCAAAACCTAAACGGCTACAACATAATCTTCTCGACGTCTTAAGATGGAACACGCCGCTAATGCGCAAACAATATATGAATGAGATGCAAACCCTAACAAGTTACTACGTGAATGCTATGATAATAATGACACACCAAAATAATTAAAATAACAGCAAAATTCATAAAACTTGGAACAAAATGGATAGAACCTCCCTAAAAAGTGTAATAAAGGGATGACCTGTTAAAATACGATACAATATAGTATATATATAAAATAATAATTTATATCGCAATAGACTTCAAATCATCCACACATACCGTAATTGGGTCTAGTCCACCTGCAATCTCATACTCAGCTCATTTGGTTCCTTTTCATTTTAGCATAGCACATCATTAGAGCTTTTCTCAAAACATGTCCACGCATTTATAAAACATGGCATACAAGCCTCACAAACACATGCATAAATACCAATACGTAAATCTACTACAAAAGCCAATTACATCACATCTTATGCAAAAGTCAGTCACGACATCAGATATGTGTGTGCAATGCAAGCACTATTCCTTCGTTAAGGCTGGCATACGCCATTCATCATTCTCACCTACATATAGTAGAAAAACGTCAGTAACGAGTGTCACTGGTCAGAAATAATTAATATCAAACTGGAACATGAAAGCAAACTTTCATGAAAAACAACCATCATATATCTTCCTCAAGAACTCTTATAAGGACAACTACAGAGGAGTCGTCGAGTAATCGACTCAACAGCATCCTGATCTATCTGGTACTGTGCCGCTCACGACACTTTTTTTCAGTACTTCACGTAAAATTTTATCCTAAGCCCTCTCCAAACACTCCATATTACTCCTGGCCTTGAGCACGTAGGCCGAGCACTCTCAGGCAGTCGCCTTTAGTACCCTTTAAACCACAAGTTCGGATATGCGCTGTACTAAACAGCACCGCGTAAACCTCCACGTCCTCCAGGTGTGAGGAACTCAAACGCGGATTTGTTAGGATCCCTCGGGAATGGAACAGTTCGCTGGTACTAATTCGAGCCCGCTTTGACTAGCACAACATCCTCTCATGGCACGTGCAAGTCGATTCATCTTCTCTTGTCTCACTGAAAACTCGATAAAACTATTTATTGGGTTGGGTCGGGATTTATTATAATAAGTATGAAGGCAACTTGAGGTGGATCTTATTTTCGAAAACAACCTCGAGGGATCTCATCTTCGAGGGTTATTAATTCCGAAAATAATCGACTAGATGACACGTGTTAGGTGGGGTCCAATAAATCATCCACCTAACACGTCCTGCAATTAATAAATCAAATCACCGATAAGAGTAGAGCGATAAAACCTGAGAATCTCGTGCCTAGACGGCGAGCTAATGAACCTACATGAACATAACTATTTACTAACGCTTGTACATATATGATGCACGCCTATATAACTAATATATCCACATGTATACAATAATCTAATTAAACATGACAATTATCTCAACAATTACCCTACATCTCTAATTGTCAAGCAAGTTAATAATTTTATCATTTCATATGTTACTTATTACCTAGCACTTTTAATTTCAATTTCAAAGCATACCTATTCTAATTAGGTGACAATGGTTTAATCAATTTAATCCGTTTAACTCATGCAAATTCATAAATTAACTAGTTAACAAACATTTAATTAACTATTCCATGGTTTACTAACAATTTCATTAGTGAGAATTTACATCACACAACACAATCTATGCTAATCATTACATGTTTATCATAATCACGATTAATTAAATTAAAATCATGAAGTTAATAAAATTAATTCTAATATGCTACTATGACCACAACATGTATGTAATAATTCTAAAAAAGAAGGAAGAATCACCTTGTGATCGGCGTTGAAATCGGTGCCGACGGACGAAGGCGGTGAAGGCAAGTCGGCGATTTTTGGTGAATGTGCTGGTGGTTTTCTGGCGACTGCTTCGGCTGAGGCAATCGGAGGTAGGGGTTAGCACCGTCTCAGTGAGTTGGACCCAATAGTGGTGACGACAAGGGCAACTGCGGCGGCGATGGCCACCGACGATAGCGTCGAGTGCGGTCAAGGCGGTCGGCCGCTTCGATCAGACCCACAGTCGACCTCGACGGCGGCGCTAGGCAGGGAAGGTAGGGAAGTCGAGGGGAGAAGCTCCGATGTCATGGCGGCAGTGGTCCGGCGCAAACGGTGGCGGAATCGCGTCGGGAACAGCAGGAAACCGAGGGCAATGTCTGGCGTCGCGACGGCTGGACGGTGGCCAGGCGTGGTCGAGGTGGCAAGGCGACGGCACGAGCGGGCTGGGCGGCGTCGATCGGCGGTGAAGTGGCGTCGACGGCGGTGGCAAAATCTCAGGGCAGCGGCGGCAAAGAAAAGTGTCGGGGAAGAGGATGGGAAGTATGGGGCGGTGGCAAAGTTGTAAATAAGACTTGACTCGCACATCGACTCGAGTCAAGAATGATAACGGACTCGGAATAAATCTTAGAAAAATCTATAAAAATTGGGAAAAATCCCATAAAATCAAACAAAATATCACAACATCCAAATGACATGTCGGTATAGCTAATAACCCACCCGGATACCACCTAATGCGTCCTAATGCGTTATTCGGCCTAAACTAATTCTACCGTCGCAACCCAAAACTCTAAACCTCAAACCCCAAACCCAAAATAATAAATCCTAAACTCAAAATCTTAAAACCTAAACCATAAACCCCAAACCTTCAAAAAAGAATATTATTTCGAACCCATGTCAGCATTAGATTAAAGTATGATTCACATAAATTTTAATAGATATTAATAAAAAAATGTGTATTAGTCTTAATTTTTATTCTAATCAAACGCAAATCAACACCCTTAATGATATTTACCACCCTAAATTTCAAAGTTTACGGGTAAACAAGACACGACACGATAACCGGACCCGGCTCCAAAGGGGGTTAGATAAATTGCAAAAATAAGAGGCAAAAACTCAAAAAATCTTCCTTTTTCTATTTTCTTTCCCCTCTGCCTTCACACCCACACCTGGCCCGACGCCCTCCACCTCCACCGCTGCCCTCCGCCTCCGCCGGCGATACTCTCCTCCCTCTCCAGCATACAATAAAGTATGATCCCACATAATTGTTAATAGATATTAATAAAAAAACGTGTATTAGTCTTAATTTTTATTCTAATCAAACGCAGATCAACACCTAAATTTCATAGTTTACGGATAAACAGCGCACCGACTCGATAACTGGACTCAAAAATTTCCCTTTTCATTTCTTTCTCCTCCGCCTTCAGACGCACCACTGGCAGACGCCCTCCGCCTCCGCCGCCGCCCCCGCCGCCGCCTTCTCTCCTCCGCCGGCGATGCTCTCCTCCCCTCTCCGGCTCGAATCCGCGGCGGGGCGGGGCCGAACAGTGCCTCCACACCTCATTCCGCCTCCACAACTCGCCCTCCCCTCCTCAAGTGGCGGAACAAATTGCCGCGTCCCCACTCTCCCCGGCCTCCTCCCACGCCGGAGGAACGGCCTCCCCCTCCTTCCTCCCCATCGCCGACCAAGTCAAGAAGCTGCAGAAGCTGCCGCCCCTCGTCATCGACGCCGTCGACGGCCCGAGACCGTCCGGGGAAGCTTCTCTCGAATCTGCTTCGTCGGCCTTGCGGGAGATGTTTTCGATGCGGCCGCGACGGTGACGTCGCTCGAAGCCCGGGTCGGGGGCAGCCGGATGGAGGAAAGCGGCGCTTGCGTAGTGCTGGCCGGCTTGGGCTGCGGGTGTGAGGAGAGAAGGCGGAGTCCGGCCGCTTCCTCCCCGGCCGCCGAGGGTCGGCTGAGGTCTCCGCCGATGAGCGGTTCGATTTCAGAAAGAGGTGCCGAGGATCAGCGTCTCGCTGACCCTGTGGCAGATTGAGGACGTTTTCTTGGCAATGACGGGTCCAAACCCTCCCGGCGATCGAAGAGGAGGGCCATGTACGTTCAGAAGGCATTGGATGTGAGTCCCTGATCTTGATTGCTTTGTGTTCTTGCTGCTGTCTTTGATATTTGATATAGTGTTTCCAGTGCAAATTTGTTTTTCTTCTTCGATGCAGTAGATTTTTCACTGTTTGCAATTGTCGGATATTACACTCGATTCATATAAAGTTTGGTGATTGTTTTGATCCAAAATAGGTATCAACTAATCCCCAGTTTTCCTGATTGATGTCTGCAAATATAATTTTTTTGCATTTGTTGTCAATAAAATTGATTATCTCATTGATGTGAGTTATGCATTGTACAGGTAGGAGCTAATGGTGATTGAAACTAACAGTGGCTCTCTAGATGTAAACTTTCACCGGTGAGATGGAGGTAGGCTAACCTTTTCCAAAGGCGACGGTGTATCACTTGTGGATGGGAAATAAACTTTGCCAAGTTCTTTGTAAATGTTTTTTTCTATTTTTACGAACAATTCATAATGGTAGCTAGTGTTTTTGGAGGTTATAGACAAAGAGCTTGTCACCTTGTGACGTAGTGATAACTGAAATCAATATCTGGTGATATATTTTTCACTGTGTGTGAATGTATTTTTCTTTAGATGTGTCAGCTGTGTTTGTTGTAAAATGCACAAGCAAACGTCTGGTTTGTTGTCAAAAAGCAGGTGGGAAGTGACAACATGTCATTTGCTTACCTCCACATATCTCTTATGCTTATTGCTGATAGCTATGATCACCTTTCTAACCAATTGTCTTTGTCGCTATATCACTCGACTGTCTTGTATCTTCTTCATCAAGTTAATGGTATTTTCATTCTGTGCTTTGATTCAAAAAATTTTCAATATACATACTCATGTTGCTCATCTTCATTATTTGTTTGATATCAACTAGATGGTTGATATATGCACGAATACATGATATCTTTTAATTGTTATTTCTCCTGAAATGTGATGATACATAACAGAGGAAATCAATGATACGAGTTAACTCTTAAAAATTTATGAATATTCATAAACTGTTAATTTTTAATAGTCATACAAATGGAGATGTATTTTTAAAGTCATATGAACTATGATGAAATTGACAAAATCGTTGAGGGTTATGTTGAAAGTTGTAAAAAGAGATGCCAAAATATTATCTTTTTGCTCTTGTGTTATTTTGTTATAACTTTTTTCCATTATTTTTGTCATATTTTTCATTGTTTCATATTTTATCTGAAATTGTATTGTGAATTCAATGTGTTTATGGTCTTTAAATTATTATTGAAAAAATTTTAATTATTAGTTGTCTACTTTTGAAAAAAATTTCAAATTATATGGATGTTAGATTTGTTAATGTTATGTGGCCTTCACCATTAGTGTGTAAATAACCAATTAATTATTAAGTGGTATAGAAAATTGGGATAAGCACCAGAGAGAGAATGAGGGGTTATCAGAGGTACCCATTGATGAGAGGGGTATATTAGTTCCAGAGGTATTGCTTATAAAGAAAAAGATGACTTACTAGATCCAAAGTCAACACTAAGTGTAAGCATTACAGTTTGGATATAAAATTGTTTCAAACGTTGATTTTCGAAGTCATACACTAGATGTTATGAAAGCATTACTTATAGAAGTAAACATCGCTTAGGAGATCCGTAGTCAACATTTCAAACATTTGACTTACTAGGTAAGTTCAAGCTTTAGATGGCGTTTTCAACCCAAATCTGAATAATCCACTGTAAAATGCTGTAAAATTCTTGGGTTGATGGATTAGAAGGCTGAATCTCACGTGTTTTTGTCTTAGAGAATGAATTATTCTATACTATCATCTTAATCATTCCATATGTTTTTAATATGATATTTGAAGAATAGATAACAAATTGCATGGTTGTATATCCTTTTCTAATCTCCAACTTTAGGTTTTTGCATTTGGTACATGAGGGATTTATTGTCCTTCTGCCATGTACTTAAACTTAAACAAAGGCACAAATGGCCCATAGAGTAACCGTTCAAACCAGAGGATATTTTTTGACATATGCAAGTCGCAATTTTCTACCTTACCGCCTCAAAGCTACTTCCAATTCAAGTATGGCAATGTCTCTTTACAAATTGCAGATATTTTGTGTGTAGGTGGCATGGGATAAATTGATTTTGTTCCAAAAAGGCATGTTTTTATGTTTCATGATATTTAAGTAAAGATTTTGCTGGCTCGAGTATGGAGCAAATTATATGCTGCTTGAAAATTGATTGATTTAGAGTTCTTTAATTTGAGCTAATTCTCTTATTGATTCGCCTTCCAATGATCTTTTGATTGGTTGTTTAGGGCGCACAACCAATCATTATTTTGTATGCTTAAGTTTATTTCTGAGGAGCAACAAACAGTTTAATAGTATTGTGGCTCTTGAAAGATCTGCTTAAACCACCATGAATGTTAGCAAATTTAGCTTTATAGGACATGTTGATGGGTAGGTATGGTTGGCATTTATACATGTAATTCTTTTCTGGCAATAAAAATGAAATACAAAATTTACTTGCAATTGTGGCCCATTTTTTTCATAATCTTTTTGTAATCTAAGTATTGTGTTTGTCAGGTGGTGGAAAAAATGCAAGCATGAGCATGAGGGATGTGGAAAAAGTGTGCAAGGTAGCACAGATATTTGCAAGGCAGATGGCAGTGGTTTGATGGTAGTATTTCATGCTGGTGCTGCAGTCCAATCAGAAAGTGGCTTATCGCCAAGGCCTTTGCTTGCCTCCTAACTAGGTACATCAAAGCGCTTGAGCATACCATATTCATGACCTTGAAAAATTGTCATTGGATGAAGGCGTATGTGGTTTACATCTCTATCTTGATTGTAGTTTTCTTTGATTCTAACCACCTTTTCCCCTTACCTTTTGTTATTGTGAATTGGCTTAAATAGATCATTGTCATTCAGTTCTTTCTTTTTTAAAAAAAATAAAGTGGTTGTTCCTACTTCAAATGATATCCCAAATTTTAATTTTCATGCTAAGTATAATTCTCTTTTTTGTCCAATTATATCTCCACTTAATTAGACAACAAAGAGGAGTGTTGTGGATTTTCAAATTCTTTTTTTCGGACTGCAGGTTATTGAAGGAATTTTGGTTCGGGGTTTGGCTGCCTACATGATGAGATACCGGTACCTATTATAATCAATTAATGTTACATGCTTGCTCCATAGGTGAATGTATAGCATGCTTCACGATTGTTTTGGTTTTGGGTTCTCTGGCCGTAGTTTCTTCATTTTTGTTGTTTGATTATTTTTTGAATGTTTTCTCTCTCCCCCTATCTAATAAAGAAAAATGTATTCATGTCTTTGGTGAAATCTAAATGTACTACTTATATAGTTGTTTTTGGTTTGTAGGTTTATCCGACAGATTTTGAATTAACACATTAAGACGATCCAAAGGTAAGGCTTCACTGTAGGCTCAACCACCTGGATAAGTTTGTCATCAACGAAGCATGTTGTAGAAAGGTAATTGCTTTCATAAATATTTATATAAATTGAGCAAATTAGATCCTAATGATGTGTTTCATTCAATGAAAAATTGGTTTTGAAATTGTAGTTATGAAATTAAAGTTATGATAATAGCCATAGGATTGCTATTGCTACAAAAATACACTTTCTTTGAAGTTCTTTAAATTGGCAATCTTATTTGCAGATATGATCATATTGTGTGAGTAGGATTCTCTATTCGATTGTTTAAGTTGATCTGATTTTGCTTAGTAGGGAAGCAGGTTTAAAAAGTCATTTAGTTTTTGCTTAAGTTATCATTTAACTATGTTTACGTTGTCATTTAATTATGTTTGAGTTGTCTGGTATTTAGTCAAGATATCACTCCTTTGTTTGTTAAATTTTTGTCATTTCTAAATATTGTTCGTTCTCAATAGTTCATTATCTAACAAATTATATATATATATATATATATATATTGAATTCTTATCTAATATTTTCACTCCAAGATTTTATTTTTGTTTTTCCTAAAATATGTTTATCTTTTCTATGGGCACTTTGTGATATTTTTATTTTATCTTTATTATTGATTTATCTTTTATTATTTACACTTCTTATTTACAATTTTATTTCTAATATTTTCAGTCCAATATTTTATTTTGGTTTTCCCAAAATATTTTATCTTTCCCATTTGGCACTAAGTGATATTTTTTTATATCTATTGATTAATGATTTTTCCTACTAAATTGTTGTATCTTCCTCATATATTGGTTTCATTGCACTATTTTTCCCTTTTAAATTTTTTTTTTAAAGATGTAGATCTAAAAGGACAATAAACTTCTAAATATGGTGAACTTTCAATGAGTTATAGTTTATGTGAAAAGGTTTACTTGGATAGGACAAGTTAAGTGTTTATGGTACATGATGTCGGAGATAAATAAAAGACTTGAAGATGAATTCCAAAAAAAAAATTTGAAGGAGAAGACTTAATTTATAGTTGAAAGAAATTGTCCATTAGATATTGGTGAAAACACGTGGTATTTAATTTTTTACATTAATAATTGTGATTAATGATTCTTTTCCATTTAGATTACTGCAATTATTTACATCAATTTTTTTAATTTTTATAGTTCTTCGTATTTATTTTTTTCATATATTTGATAATGATAAAAAACAATTGATTTACATCTATTAACTTTCATATTTCAAGTACTTCCATAGTATTTTAGGCTTATAATTTAATTAACTTCAAGCAATTTTAAATATTTTATATGAAAAATTTATAGTTTAGTAATTTATTTTTTTATCAATCATAACATTAGTCTATTTTTAAAACCACAGCCTGCACATTGTGTGGGCCTTCTGACTAGTTTCAAAATAAAGGTTTACAAACTTTTTTTAGTAAATTGTTATTCTTTTTATTTCAAACTGGGTAACATCTTTAATCTTCTTTTTACAATTATTGAATCATATCATCAGTGAAAGCAGCTAATATAGCTTTGCAATACCAATGGTTTGCATTGGAAGTAAAAAACCTTGATCCTTTTATATAATGGCACTGAAAGAGGAGCTATTGATTTAATACAAATGGATCCAAAGTATCAGCATAGCAGCATTCATTTGTTCATATTGGTCTCTAAAAATTGTCTAAGATCAGCAAGAGACGTGGTTGGTTTCAAGCACCATTGAAAAAGAAATGATAAGATTGGCTTTGTCGTTGCATCGGTTCCCTTGGAACATTTAAACTATAGACTATTAGCGTCACTCCTTGTCCAGTACTTCTCTAATCGAGTCCCCTTCTTGGAATAATTTAAATAATAGACTATTAGCGTCACTCCTTGTTCAGTGCTTCGCTAATCTAAAACTCAAAAGTATTTATATATTGTTGCCTTGTCAAAATTGAACATAAAATCTGGCCATGATGATTGTATTATTTATCACATGTGCATGGGCATATAAGTTTGAGATGCGACCTAGGATTGGAGAATTGGTGCATTGGAGTATACTTGTAAGTTTAAAATTTATGTGTAATATAAATTGCGCTGACATTGTGCATGTAATTTTTAAACTTGATGATATTATTGAAAAGATTTAACTTTTTTTCATAAAATGTCTAATTTAACTTTGGATATTGGATTTTGAGTGACAGAGGCCCACCCAAAATTTAATTTGGGGTGGTGCATTAACAACCACATTTAATTCCATGTCTCCCGATGTCTTTGATGAGTCGAATAGGAGATGAGTTACCGAGGAGAGCCAATGTTGGGGAAGAAGGCAAACCTCAAACCTTCAAATAAGGCGCCCCTAATTATAGCAAGGCTATTGATTACTCGCCTTTCAACTACTTTTTGAAGCATTCTATTCTTGGAACCCTAGTTATCTTCATGCGGTTCTTTTACCATTTTTTGAGTCATATTTAATTTTTTTTACTCAATTCATCCTCTAACTAATATTTGTTAATAGGCAGATGCATTGTCAGTTCTCGGTGTATCTATTCCTACAATTGATGGAATCAAGAATGCACTTGAGCATGTTGGGGCATTAATTAGCGGGACACAGAAGTTGGTTATTTTAATGCATCTATTCATTGTTTTATCTAGTTATATTTGACTCTTATTGCGTGTTGAATGTTTGCATATCATCTTTTTCCTCGTAAGTGTTAATTGTACATTAGTGATATCTACGATTCTCAAGACTCAAGGGTCATTTTTGTCTTTTTTTATCAAGTCTTTTAGGTTAATCGATTTAGACATGACTTAACTTAGTCGTAACAGTTTTGATTTGGTTCTTAAATGAATCAGATTTAGAATGTTACATAATATCCACTCAACAACGACAAAGGCATTCATGGACCTGCCTTGCAATATTTGCATGTAACTAAACGGAAAAACTATCATCCCTAGCAAGTGCTGAAAATATAAAACAAGAATTATTTTTACATAGCATGTGGAAAAGAGTAAAACCTAAGATACTAGAGCATCCACTTGAGCCTAGGTTATTTGAAGTTTTCATATGCTAGCTGTGCTCTTACTAACGTACGAGAGACTGCCGCAGAAGCAGAAGCAGGCCAGACAATGAATCATCGGGAAAAGTCATAATCATGCTTGTGAAAAGGCGGAAGTGATTAACCACAAGGGGCGTCCAACCATGGCACTTTCATGGACAGAAAGATATGCTGCATTTAATCTGTTAACCAAGAGTTGCAAGCATCAATCAAATCAAGTTGAATATGTTTTAAGTCCTGATCAAGCGTCTTAAGACACATCACAATTCTAAAACATGCTAAATTTACTTGGTCTCAAACGCCTTTGTGCATGTAGACAACAAGACCCATGTAGCCATGAAAACTAATTTTTTAGATATCCCCTGCGGGCCACCAAAAAGGCTTGGCTGATCATCAGATTAAACTGCTTGGTATTTGATGCCGGGCAGGTTTCAAAGCTGATTCTAAAATTAATTGCATTCACCAATTATATTCATCAAATATTGTGTACTAACTTGTCAACATCTACAGCAGCCGTAGGATCGAATTCCTCCCGTTGAGCTGTTTGAACTGCACCAGTCATTGCCGCCATATCTTGAGAAGCTTCAGCCTGAAATAATGGACAAGAAGAGGTAAGACTGTTAACAATCTGCTTTCATGCATAGAAAGCTGTAATCGTTGTAGAACAGGATTTTATTAATATAAAATAGCAATTTTACCTGTTGTGAATATTGTACATATCCTGCATATGCACTGTATCCATACAATGATGGATCATGAGAAGCCCCATATCCATAAGTATCATATCCATGACCATATGCATAATATGCGCTCCACTGATTTGGATCTGATTGCAATCCCCAGCCTGCTGGTTGATCCTGCATTTGATAGTAAAAGAAAAAATTATTAACCACAAAAAGGAAACCTGCCGAATCAGTGTCTAGTGTAACTTAGGGAAGCTAGAGTTAAATGTTCCTGTTCTGTAAGTAATGTATTAACCTAAATTAGAATATGAATGTCTTAGCTTGTTGGACAAGTCATCCAAGTGCATTATAATTTTTTTATACACTCATTTAAGGCTATCAACTTGCTTTTATCTCACTATTCAAAGTAATACTACATACAAAACAATGCACTTCATCGATAATGCCTGTCTGCTAGCCCATCCCGTGAACAATTAAAATACAAAAGTCCCGGCCAATGACAAATATATATCAGCTTCAAAGAACAATGACTTTGCAACATATTCAAGACAAGAAAATTTAACATATGCTTAGTGCTTCATGTCATTCCATACACTACCAAATAGCATTCATAAATCTCATCAAAATTATGATCAAACAGAAAACAAATATTACCGTCTTATTTATTGGGCTTTTACCCCAAGACAAGCGCACAGCCTGTTGACCAATCACATATCCCTGCATCCTCTGGATAGCTTCTTCAGCAGAAGTCCTGAAAACATATTCAACAATTTCTGAATTTGTACATGGCCAGTACTTGGTGATAGTTTCTTACGAAATCATCATTCACTTTGTATAGCACCAAAAACTACATTTCCTAGCATGTCCTCTCCAGAAACTTATAAGGTATCATACCTTAATCCAAACTGGACAAAGCCGCAACCTCGGCCCGCAGGTATCTTCACAGATAGAACCTCCCCAAATTGTACAAATATTTGCTTTACCTCATCTTCAGAGACATTGGGGTCTAAATTGCCAATAAATATCTGGAAGAGCCCATCAACGGATCATGTCAAAAATGAAAAAAGATGAAGAATTTGGACAGTACAACAAGGAGTTTGATGCATAGGCATACCGTTGTATTAGTAGCATCATTGTCCGCAGGAAGCCACTGAACAGGTGGTGCATATGTTGGCATTGGGTAAACAGCTGTATTTATGTATTAAAAGAAAAAAACATGACTGTTTTAAGCATTGCACAAGAGAAACCAGCAATAGGTGGCAAAAAGGGCCTAGCTAGCTCAACACTGTTACACAATATAAAAGGATCTATTTTACCTTTCACTGTTGGATACTGAGTAATACCAGTAGCCTTCTTGGGTGTGGCTGCACTGATTCGCATTGGCCTTGTTGAACAATATACACCATTCATTTCAGTCATGGCCCGATTTCTTTCCATCTCGTCAGCAAATTTAACAAATCCATAACCCTTTGACCTTCCTGTATTAGGATCCGTTACAACTTTGGCGCCTCTCACCGACGAATATTGAGCACGAAATGTCTCTTGCAGCAAATAATCTGTCACATCAGGGGCTAAGTCTCCAACAAAAATTGAGTGCTCAGGTCCAGCGTTCCGCCGCTCACCGAGGCCAAAAGAAGCCCAGTTGAGCCTGAACAAATGTTCTGTTCCAGGCATTAGTGTCCCATTATAAGTTTGCAGAATTCTTTCAGCTGCAGCATGGGATGCAAATTCAAGAAAGCCATAGCCTTCAGGTTGGCCAGTAATTTTATTTCGAATGATTTTGATGGAAAGAACCTGCTGCTCAAGATTAAAAAGACAGGTTTTATTGGCTATTCAGAAAATTATCTGAAGACAGAACCAAAGTAATAAAAGAAAAAAGGATACTCAGGGTATAGATCTGAAACTGTAAATAGCGTAATAAAGATTTGCATAATCGAGCACCTTTGTGGAGAAACGTTCAATTTTGGAGCAAGAATTGCCGCACTATCGTTTAGAGAAGAAGCGACAAAGGCAGTGGAGGATTCTAATAACAAATAAAAGCAACGAATTGGATACCCCTTTTATTCACTACGCTACATAATAATATACAATTACAGGGAAAATAAAAACAATATAAAGTTTGCTTATTTTGATGCCCCGAAACGACGAGGGCAATGATTGACTGGGGAAGACGGGGTGAGGAAAAGAAATGATAAATGGAGTAAGGAAGGAAGAAGGAAAGTACTTGGGCTGGAGCAAAGCAGGAATGGAGGTAAGACTCGTCCACCCAATACTGCAAATCGCCAATCCAAAGGGTACGAATGTCCTCCAGGGAGGTGGGCTGAGAAGGTGCTGCTGCTGCTGCTAGTGCGGGTGCTGGTGCCGGTGCCGGGGCCGGTTGTGGCGGCGCCGCCCCCATGTCTGCTGCAGCAGATTGCCGCTGCTCATGGTGCGCGCCACCCCTCCCGTCTCCCCCCCCCGTGATTTTTCTAGGACTTAGGACGACAACAACCAACTAGAATTATTTTATTTTGAAAGAAAGGGAAGAAAAAACTTAAAAAAGAAAAAATAGGAAAGACAGAGATAGAGTATAATCTATTCATAATATTGGCATGATGTTTTCATCCAGAGGTCCAGGGATGTTAAAGGAGCGAATGACGCTTTCCCAATTGAGTTATGTTATTTTGTTATTTTATTGTATATAAATAAATATAACTCATTATAATATATATATATATATATAAATTATCTTAGCCGGGATACATAATATTTTTATCTCAAATTTTAACTTAGATCAATTGATTACAAAAACGACCAAGATTTAATAAAAAAAGTAAAAAATAATAAACAAAACACTCTCATCACCACCCTTCTTTAGTACGTAGTCAATAATAATATTTATTTATAATTTTAAATATATTTTGAATAGATAAATGATATTATATATATTATTATATTATATAATTGAGTCAAATTTGAATCAAGCTACAAGTCAAGTTCGAGTTATAACCCACTTGAGTCGAGTTGAGTACTGCCTTGCTCAAGCTCGACTTATAAGATTTGAGTTAAAGCTCGAATATTTAAATGGTTATATTTATATAAAAAAAATTAAGATGAATATAGTCAAAAATCTTAATCCTTATATAAAATATCGAATTTCGAGTCGATCTAAATTGTGGAGATATAAGTCAACTTCGAGTCTGAGTTTTTTCGAATTGAGTATCAAGCCAAATTGAGTTTAATCAGGCTTTGAACCTCCCTAATCTGTGGTATCTCCAACTCTCCATCACATTCCTAATCACTTAAAACTCTTCACTTCCATCTCCTACTCACCCAAAGTTCTTTGCCTTAATAAATACTTACTTTTAATTGTTTGAAGAAGTCCAAATGGATGAGTCGGGGGTAGAAAATTTTTAAAAAGGGCCAAATGGATGAGCCAGGGTTAGAAAATTTTTTGCCCCAAAGTTTCATCTAGATCTTTTGATTACATGGACGACCCAAATTTATTCTTATCAAAAAAAAAAAAAACCCCTAATCCAACGGCGTCTGTGTTAGCCACAAGGCTGCGTCGGTAAGATCCAATCACGAAGGGCTGGACCAGGCCGCCCAACGGCTAGATCCAACCAATGGCAGGCCAAGTGCCGCGACCTGTAGCTGGATTAGGCCATGTGGCTTCATGTGGCTGTGCGGCTGGCCAGATCCGATCGCTGTCGGCCAAACCTGGTTGTCCCTAGCCAAATCTGGTCAAGGGATGGCCAGGTCATGATGATGGAGGCCGCATGTAGCACCCCAAATCTAGCTCGCTCGCGAACCGAACTGGAATGTTACGGGTCACTCGATTAAGTCAGCTAACTTAATCCTAACCCAAAAGGATCTACTCTCGACGTCTTAAGATGCAAGATAATTTGCGTTATGCATTTATGAGATACAAAAATAAATTCTAATGGGATACTATGTAAATGCCTTGCCAACCAAATCACATTCAAGATTGTTCAATCACAATAAAAATCAACAAATTTTAAACAGCACGGATAGAGTATCTCCTGAAAGTATAATATGTCAAACCATAGATGATATAAATATTCAATAAAATATTCACACGATAACTTCATCTCAATTGCATGATTAGTTCTGAGTTGAGTCTCGACTCAACTACTAATCACATTCATTCTACATTATTGAACTAGGTCTCGACCCATCTGTTCAGTCATGTTTACATTTACATTTTTAAGTTGGTCATGACCCACCTGCTAAACATATTTATTATATAGAATATATTCATAAACACATGTATCATCATGTCATTATTAACAATAGATATTACAACACATAGCCATATTCTGTATTTCATCACAACATCAAAACTAAAACAAACATTCTATTGTCGGATAAATGTGTGTGCACAAGATGTCACTACTCCTTCATCTAGGCTAGCATATCAGACTCATGCTCCTTACCTACATATATATAAAAGAAAATGCCAGTAACACATATTACTGGTTCAGAAATAATTATAGCAAACTGGAAAATGAAAACTGACTCTCATTTTAAATAAAATCATATATATTTTTTGCTCAACTCTCATAAGGGCATTTACTGGGAAGTCATCGCGTCGCGGACCCCAATAGCATCTTGAGCTGACTGGTTTGCTGATGCCTATTTCAGCGCTTTTCTCATGTTTCCTTTGTCCCTTGGGACTGCCAGTATATCCTAAGCTCTCTCCTGTCCTCCATATATCTCCTGGCCCTGAGCACGAAAACTGAATACTCTCATGCAATCGTCTTCAATACCTTTTAAACCACATGTTTGAATGTACACTATACTAAACAGTACTCGTAAACCTCTATGCTTCTCTAGGTGTGTGAAACTCAAAGTGTGGAGTTGTCAGGATCCCTTAGGAATGGAATAACCCTCTCACTAATTTAGAGCCCACTGTGACTAGTACATGCACCCGCTCATAGTACATATGAGTTAGTTTCACCATCTCTCGTTTCACTGAAAACTCGATAAAAATATATATAGGCTTGGAAAGGGATTTAATATTATAGGCCTGAAGATAACTTGAGCTGGATTTTGTTTTTGAAAACAAATTCGAGGGATCTTATCCTCGAGGGTTATTAGTCTGAAAAACTATCAATTAAATGACCCAAGTTAAGTGGGATCCAATAAAATTCTACAAACAATAAATCAAATCTCGACAGAAGAAGCATAAATTAGGGACGCGTATTGTAACTTGCCTAAATTAGGGACAATAAATCAACACCTCGATGCCTAGGAAGTATTGTTACTTGCCTAAATCTTTAATTTGCAACTTAGAGTGCATCTCCTTCTCCAGGTCTGCAATTCCAACCGAATCACTTCCTGATATTATAATGTCATCAACATAAACAAGTAAGATAATGCAGCCACTTGTTGTCTTCTTAACAAACAAGGAATAGTATGAGATTGTTCTCACAAATCCTAAATCTGTCACAATATTACTAAATTTTTCAAACCATGCTTGAGGGAACTATTTGAGTCCATAAATTGATTTAATTAGCTTGCAAACCTTGTTGAACTCCCCCTCAACAACAAACCCATGTGGTTGTTGCATAGACTTCTTTTTGTAAGTCTCCATGAAGAAATGCATTCTTCACATCTAGTTGGTGAACATTCCATTTCATATTAGCTGCAAGAGAGAGCAAAATCCTCACTGAATTCAGCTTTGCAACAGGTGAGAATGTTTCTTCATGGCCTACCCCTGCTGTTTAATTGTAATTCTTGGCTGCCAACCTTGCCTTTAGCCTTTCAATCGAACCATCTGCTTTGAACTTCACTGTATAGACCCATTTACTCCCTACTGCCCTTTTTTCCTGCAGGTAATTCAGTTAATATCCAAGTGCCATTATCATGAAGAGTTGTAATTTCTTCCTGCATAGCTTTATACCAGCCTGGATCTAACATGACCTCATGATGAGTTGCAGAAATAGGTATGGATGACAAGTTTAGGGCAAAGGGTTGAAGTACCTGACTTGATGTGGTGTCCTGAAGAGAGGAAGCAATGGCATTGTTGGAGGGACCCTCTTTACCTTTTCTATTGTAGACAATGGGAGGATCAACAAACTTGTTGCATTGAGGCCTACATTGATACACCTGAGGAGGATCTCTATACCTCGGGTTGTTGACGCCTAGTTCATGTGGTACAAACACATGAAGACTAATATCTTGATTCAAGTCAGTGACAGGTTTAGGTTGGGAAGGATAATAAGGTCTGCTTTCTAAGAAAGTAACATCTACACTAACATACCTTTTCTTTAGTGATGGAGAATAACAGACATATCCTTTTTGAGTTTTAGAATAGGCCAAGAAGGTGAATTTGACTGCTTTAGAAGACAACTTATCTGGTCGACCATGGAGTAGATGAACAAAGCAATTACATCCAAATATTTTAGGTTTAACAGGAAACTCAAGTTTATGAGGATGCAAAATTGAATAGGCCGTTTTATTGTTGAATAGTGAAGTTGGTGTCATGTTTATTAGGAAACAAGAGGCCAGTAATGCTTCTGGCCAGAAAGTTTTAGGAATTGACATGTTTAACAAGAGACATCGGGTGACTTCTAGTAAGTGCCTATGCTTCCTTTATGATACACCATTTTGATGTGGTGTATGCGCACAAGATGTCTCATGAATGATACCATGGCCATTGAGATATTTCTGAAAATTTGAAGATATATACTCTAGGGCATTATCAGTTCTTAAAAATTTAATATTAGCTGAATACTGAGCTTGTCCTTGTGGTGGAGAATGCTTGAAAGCAATTGAAAACTTCACTTCTTTCTTTGAACAAATATAACCAAGTCATTCGACTATGGTCATCAACAAAGATTACATAATATTTGAACCTTCCAAGATTTGGTACGTTAAGAGGCTCCCTACATCTAAATGGGCAAGGTCAAAAGGTTGAAAAGAAGTGGACAAAGACTTTTTTGGAAAAGACACCCTATGATGCTTAGATAATTGGCATATCTCACAATCAAGTTGAGATATGTGGCTAATGGTAGGTACCACTAGCTTTAGTTTATTCAAATTTAAATGACCTAACCTAGAATGCCAGTGCATAGCCATACACAGACGAATACACCATTGAACTTGTGGTTGTTGGCTGTTTTATTTGTAGATAATAGAGTTTTCCTTTACTTGAGCCACTGCCAATTTGCTTCTTCGACACCACATCCTGAAAAATACAATGAGTGGAGTAAAAGATTACTTGACAATTTGCATCAGTGCACAATTTACTAACTAAGAGCAGACTAGTAGGGAAGGAGGGAACTGGCAACACATCTTCAAGGGTTAGATCAGTAGATAAAGACACAGAACCTTTTTCATAAGCAGGAGCATAACTCCCATCAGCAAGACTTATAATAATGGGCTTAAAGAAAAGGGAAAATTTGAAAAATGAGTGATAGTTACCAATCATGTGATCTGTGGCCCCCGGATCAATAAGCCAAGAGTTGTTTAGGGTAGAGACACTAACTGAACTACCTGCATTTGCAAGGAAGGAGAGGGCATAATATGCTCTCCATGAGCCATCTTAATGAAATGCTCGAAGTCTTCCTAACTGATGGTAACTGTTGATGCAGTTGGTGGAGCTTGTAGAGCCAAGATCAAGTGTATATATAAGACGTGCCGTTGTGATATTTGCTGTAAATGATGATATTTAGGTTGCAATTTTTTTTTCATTCAGGGCGTAGCTGTGGCACTTCCAGTGTACTTTGCGACAGAGAGGTATTTGTCCACTTCTGATTTGAAGATGCCTGTAATAATTGATTTGATTAATTTGATCATAAGTTGTTAATTTGTATGGACGTTAATCTTTTTGGTGCTGATCTATTACAGTGCATATGCTTTAATTGTATTCTGTAGTACGTGGCAAGCTTTTAAGCTGGCAACTCTTTCTGGTTTTGCTGAGCCTCTCGGAGTCATTATTGTAGGTGGGTGACTACTCTTACATCTTGTTAGAGATGAACAACTTTTTTTCTTTTTAAGGAAATTTTCTTCTGGTCACCTTCTTATTTTTGTGGTCCAAATTTTTTATTTTGTTTTGGTTTATATATGTATTTTTTCTAATAAAATATTGTTTCTCCTTAGCTTACTTGTTTCCAAGCAGCTTAAACCCTGCAATTTTAGAAAGCTTACTTGGATCAGGTTCCTTTTCTTTTATTTCTGTACTTTCATATCCAATGTTTTTTTATCACTAGTGTTTACTAAACTCCACCCTGATTGTGCAGTTGGAGGAGTAATGGCTTTCATAACCTTGCATGAAATGTTGCCGCTTGCATTTGATTATGCGGGACAAAAGCAGGCAGTGAAGACCGTTATCATTGGCATGGCTTTCATGTCAGCTAGGTGAGTTTTGTAAATAGCCATTTCCCGGGGCAATAAAGATTATCGGTGTTGAGTTTCCCTCACCCATTCACATTGAAAAACTCAATTACCAATTTTTGGTTTTTTGGTTATTGCACTAATGGTTGGCATTTGGTATTCCGATGTGTGATTTCGTCCTTTGCGATAGAAGTGTAATGAGTTGGCCTTTAGAATTCTACTCATAATCTTCTATATAAAGGAGAATTCTGATGTTAGAAACAACATCCTCTTGAGAGCTTTTGAGCACATTTGGCTCATATAAGGAGAGTTTGGAGAAGTTTACATCATCTCAAGTTGAAGTAGGGGTCGTCATCCAGGGTGTGAGTTTGATCCAATTTTCTTTTGAGGTGTATGTTAGTTTTCTCAATTTCTCATATATTGTATTCTCAAGAATTGTATTTTCAGATCTTGTTATTGGTCTGATTTGGGTTAGGAGAGTTTTTTTCTTTGATACTTGATTGTAAGAGTTTTCTTAATCAAAGTTGATAGAGTAGGTTGGTTTTCTTTTCTCTAAATTGGGAGAAAAGTTTCCATCCATTTTTTTCTTGGTGTCTCCTATCCATTTTATATTTGTTTTCATTTCATCTCGAGGGGAAATATTTTCTGGGTTGTTTCCGCTGAAGCGTCTATTTCCCAACAAGCGGCATCAGAGCTTGGTTATCTTTGGTTCGTTTGTTTGTCTTGGTTTGGGTAGTAATCTTTTGTGTCAAGATGAATGATGAGAAACATGTTAAGATGGTCGCCCTTAAAGGTAAGTCAAATTGGCATTACTGGAAGGGTCGTATGATTGATTATTTATTCACTAAGGATTTATATGATCCAATTCTTGGTCCTCCTAAGTCGACCAGTCCACCGTTGAGTGCTACTCCGGTTGTGACTGATGAAGGGACAGCTTCGTCAAGTTCCAGTCCACCGGTGACTGATGAAGGGAATGCTACTTTGATTCCTCCTCTACCTACTGCTAAGGTTGAGTCGAGGGTCACCGCTGAATGGATCAAGATGGACAGAAAATGCATGGCTTTGATCAGACAATGGTTAGAACAGAACGTATATAACCATGTGTCGGGAACAAAGACAGCTAAGGAGCTTTGGGATAAGCTCTTGTATATGTATGAGAGAGACACTCCTGGAAACCGAAATTTGCTGGTCAGAAGATTGATGAATCTTCGGAATAAGGATGGGGCAGAAGTCAGCGACTTCATCAATGAGATGCAAGGTATATTAACTCAATTATCTAGTTTGAATATGCCTCTTGATGATGCTTGGCAAGCTTGTCTATTATTGAATACTTTACCAGAGTCTTGGGAACCTTTAATTATTTCTTTGAATAATGTTGATAAGCAGCTGACTTTTGATATGGTTTCAAGTTGCCTTTTGAGTGAAGAAGTGAGAAGGAAAACACAACAGGTAACCTTCTCTAATTCATCCCAATCTTTGGTTTCTGAATTTAGTCCTCGAGGAAGATCAAAAAGTAGGAATCCAAGTGGAAGAGATAAGAGTAGAGGAAGGTCTAAATCCAGAAACAAGACCTTCAAGTGTTTTTATTGTGATAAAGCCGGCCATAAGAAGCAGTACTGTTACAAATACAAGAAAGATCTAAGAAATGGTAAGGTGATTGACAATAAGAGTGAAGATGATAAGACTGTCAATGTTGCAACAGAAGATATACTAATCATACTTGATGAAGGAAATGATTGTTTGACAACTAATGATGATATTAGTTGGGTGATTGATTCTGGCGCATCGTTTCATGCTACCCCATGTAAAGATTTCTTCAACACCTATGTGACAACTGATCTAGGTGTGGTGAAGATGGGCAACAATGGGACTTCTAAAATTGTTGGTCATGGTGATGTGCATATTGTGACCAATTCTAGTTGCAAACTTGTTTTGAAAAATGTACGTCATATTCCTGATTTAAGATTGAATTTGATGTCAACAGGTGTGCTAGATGATGAGGGCTATGTTTCACAATTTTCATGTGGCTTATGGAAATTGGTGAAAGGTTCTCTAGTGGTTGCTAAAGGGAAGAAGTATGGTGGTCTTTATAGGACTACATCTAGTCTGGTTCACGGGGAGGTTAATGCTACCTCTACTACTCACACAGCTGATTTGTATCATAGAAGGTTGGGACACATAAGTGAAAAGGGGCTAGAATTTTTGAAAAAGAAGAACTATCTTCCACAACTTGATCAGACAACACTAAGCTCTTGTGATCATTGTTTGGCTGGAAAACAACGTAGGGCTTCTTTTGTATCTACTAGCAAAAGGAAGACACAAATACTTGAACTTGTACATTCTGATGTATGTGGTCCAATGGAGATAAAGTCTTTTGGTGGAGCCTCTTATTTTGTCACTTTTATTGATGATGCTTCAAGGAAGGTATGGTGTTACTGTTTGAAGAATAAAAGTGATGTGTTTAATACTTTCAAATCATTTCATGTTCTTGTAGAGAGAGAAACAGGGAAAACTTTGAAATGTTTGAGAAGTGATAATGGAGGTGAGTATTGTTCTAATGAGTTTCAGGTTTATTGTGACAAACATGGCATTCGGCATGAGAAGATTGTTCCCTATACTCCACAATTGAATGGAGTGGCTGAGAGAATGAACAGAACAATTCAAGAAAGGGTTAGGTGTATGCTTTCTACAGCAAAATTACCTAAAGAATTTTGGGCTGAAGCTATTTGTATTGCTTGTTATTTAATTAACAGGTCTCCTACACTTGCTTTAAATGGAGATGTTCCAGGAAAAGTTTGGACTGGTAGGGAGGTAAAATACACTCATTTAAGGGTGTTTGGTTGTAAAGCCTTTGTACATATGCCAAAGGAACTAAGGTCTAAGCTTGATGCTAAGACTTTTGAATGCATATTTCTGGGTTATGGGGATAAAGAGTTTGGTTTCAGACTTTGGGATCCTAAGGAGAAGAAGATTGTTCGAAGCCGGGATGTGGTGTTTCGAGAGAATCAGTTTCTAGAGGACTTTGGGAATGAAACAACTACCCAAAGTGATACTCAGGATTATGTTGTGAAGGTTAAGACTTCATCTGCTCCTCCAACGGTTGTAGAGGATATTGTTCAAGATGTAGCTGAACAGATTGATGAAGAAGTCAGAGATGACATTCCTATATTTTTGCCTCGTGACGGTGAAGGTGAGGATAATGACATTTCTAATGATATAGTTCCTGATGTTGTTGATGAACAGGTACATGATGATGATCAGGCTGTTGATCAAGGGGAGGCTGATGCTACTAGAACAAAATCTGGTAGAATTGTTAAGCCATCCACAAAGTATCCAAAGTCTACTTATGTGACTCTCACAGAAAGTGGTGAGCCTGAAGACTTCATTGAAGCTCTTAGTCACAAAGAGAAAGACAAATGGGTAAGTGCCATACGAGATGAATTAAAGTCATTGCATGAGAACAAGACGTATGAGCTTGTGAATCTTCCTAAGGGGAGAAAGGTCTTGAAGAACAAGTGGGTTTATCGGCTTAAGTATGAAGAAGGTAACTCACAACCAAGGTACAAGGCAAGACTTGTGGTGAAAGGTTTCGGGCAAAAGAAAGGTATTGACTTTGACGAAATTTTCTCACCTGTTGTAAAAATGTCTTCAATCCGTTGTGTGCTAGGTTTAGCTGCAAGTATGGATTTAGAGGTTGAACAGTTAGATGTGAAGACTACATTTCTCCATGGTGATCTTGATGAAACAATATATATGGAACAACCTGAGGGTTTTATAGATAAGGAAAAGAAACAGATGGTGTGTAGATTGAAGAAGAGCTTGTATGGCCTGAAGCAAGCTCCTAGACAGTGGAATAAGAAGTTTGACTCTTTTATGGATAGTCAAGGCTACAACAAAACTGTTTCTGACAATTGTGTTTTTATCAAGAAATTTGGGAAAAATGACTTTATCATTTTGCTTCTTTATGTTGATGATATATTGATTATTGGACAGGACAAATCAAATATTGCAGATTTGAAGGAAAAATTAGGCAAATCCTTTGCTATGACGGATTTGGGTCTTGCTAAGCAAATTCTTGGCATATCTATCTGGCGAGATAGAAAAGCTAAGAAAATTTGGTTATCTCAAGAAAAATACATTGAGAAAATTCTTGAGCGATTCAGCATAAAGGAAGCCAAGCCGGTTTCTATTCCACTAGGAGCTCAATTCAAGTTAAAGAAGGGTGAGCTAAGTGAAGCAGAAGTAAATGAAATGAAGCATGTGCCTTATGCATCTGCTGTAGGGAGCCTTATGTATGCTATGGTTTGTACCAGACCAGACATAGCGTATGCTGTCAGGGCAGTAAGTAGACATTTGTCTAATCCTGGTAAAGAACATTGGCAAACAGTTAAGTGGATATTGAGATATTTGAGAGGTACTTCCAAGCTAAGTTTATGCTTTGGGGGAGGTAAGCCTATCTTATCATGTTATACTGATGCAGATATGGCTGGTGATCTTGACTCAAGGAGATCTACTTCTGGGGTTGTTGTTACTTTTGCAGGTGGCGCTGTTTCTTGGCAATCCAAATTGCAAAAGTGTGTTGCTCTATCCACAACTGAAGCTGAATTCATTGCAGTTACAGAAGCTTGCAAAGAAGTTCTATGGTTGAAAAGATTTTTGAATGAAATTGGGATACTTCAAGATAAGTATGAGGTACTTTGTGATAGTCAAAGTGCTATACATTTGAGTAAGAACTCTAGTTTTCATTCAAAGAGTAAACACATAGATGTTCGATATTATTGGATCAGAGATGTGTTGGAGAGAAAGTTGTTAGAGTTGAACAAGGTGCACACTGACAAGAACATCTCTGATATGTTAACCAAGATTGTGACAAAGGACAAACATTTATTTTGTCGAAGTGGAGCTGGTATGGAGAATTTTGCTACCACTTATGTCTAGTTAGCTCATGGATTCGTGAAGGGGAGGATTTGTTGAGTTTCCCTCACCCATTCACATTGAAAAACTCAATTACCAGTTTTTGGTTTTTGGTTATCGCACTAATGGTTGGCATTTGGTATTCCGATGTGTGATTTCGTCCTTTGCGATAGAAGTGTAATGAGTTGGCCTTTAGAATTCTACTCATAATCTTCTATATAAAGGAGAATTCTGATGTTAGAAACAACATCCTCTTGAGAGCTTTTGAGCACATTTGGCTCATATAAGGAGAGTTTGGAGAAGTTTACATCATCTCAAGTTGAAGTAGGGGTCGTCATCCAGGGTGTGAGTTTGATCCAATTTTCTTTTGAGGTGTATGTTAGTTTTCTCAATTTCTCATATATTGTATTCTCAAGAATTGTATTTTCAGATCTTGTTATTGGTCTGATTTGGGTTAGGAGAGTTTTTTTCTTCGATACTTGATTGTAAGAGTTTTCTTAATCAAAGTTGATAGAGTAGGTTGGTTTTCTTTTCTCTAAATTGGGAGAAAAGTTTCCATCCATTTTTTTCTTGGTGTCTCCTATCCATTTTATATTTGTTTTCATTTCATCTTGAGGGGAAATATTTTCTGGGTTGTTTCCGCTGAAGCGTCTATTTCCCAACAATCGGTCCATTTGCTTTGATAGATAATGAGAGAGAAAAACAAAAGGATTCAACAAAGAAAAAGAAAAGAACAGAAAATGAAAGCACCATTTCTATTTCTTGCATGTGTTTGGATTGAAAGAGAAAGGAAGATCCTGAATGTCGGGATTATGGGCCGTTGGATCCAATCCAACGGCCCATAAAGGCAGAGCTAATTGGGATCCCAATTTAAGAAAAACTTTTATTATGATTTTTTAAAAAAAAATTATTTTATAATAAAAATTTGACTCAGATCCCGACACGAGTTAAATTTTTATTAGGTAATTATTTTATTTTTTAAAAATTTATTTCTTAGTAAAAATTTAACTCGTGTCGGGATCGAGTAAAATTTTTATTACAAAATAAATTTTAAAAAAATCAAATTATATATAATTCATGAAGATCGATATCAAATGGGTGTCCTCATTTTCCTCAAGTGGCAAGTCAATTGTTATAAATTTACCGAACCCAATAATTATAAGATTATTAAAAATTACAAAATGCCAATGGAATATAAAAAAATTATATATATACATTAATTATAATATTTTTCATTTGTAACAATTCTGTCTTACTTTTAATTTGGTAGTCATTTCCAGTGTCTTTCTACCGACGTAAATTTTATTACCTGTAGACACTGAAAATTTCCACCTCAAAATAGCCTACAGTAATGGATGGAGTTTAAGCAAAAATTAACATCGAAGAAATGTCCAAGGGCCACTTGCTGTTCCTATCCTGTCAAAAACAAAGAGCAATTAACCATCAGCCTTTAGCAGATACATCTTAATTAACATGCGACACTGATTATATAAGTATACTATTGATAAGTTAAATGAATTAACAACTGTGCAACGAGAAAAAAATCCTAAATAAAGAAAACACAAGATAACAGAGTAACTTTATCATGGTGAAACATATATATATATATATATATATATATATATATATATATTACACACACACTTTATCTTTTTTAAACAAGCACTTGCGCAGTTACATACATACGCTATATTTATAATTTAGTCAATTATTTCTACTATAAATAATAATAAAAAATAATTTTATTTTTAATTATTACGTACTGTAAAATTACTAGAATTATTAATTTCATCGTTGAAAAATTTCATTAACCTATTTTTATTCATATGTTAGCGTCACAAAGGCATAGTGATGTTACTGATGGACAATTTACCTCCATAATCCTGCAGTCATGCGAAGGCCCATATAGATTGCCAAAGCAACCCAAATACCCACGAAGCCAAAGTTGATGGAAAGAATGCACAAGCAAATTATGCTCACTAGCGCAACCAGGATCTGAACATAGAATAAGGTCACTTCATTGGTGAAGAACGGGATGCAAATAGAGATACATGAATTAATCAAACACTCCCTCTCCTTGTACTTACCATCGAGTATGCCGAATAAGCAAAGTCTGAAGCTCCATAATTGATCCCATCACATACAAATGCCAAGCAATTGATTGGCTGAGTGACAGCAACAAACTGATAAAACAAAAAATAAACAAGAGGAGAACAAACATAAGAAACAACAATTTTGTTGTCAACCATCTTCATGTTTATACCTAATGAACAGAGGGCAGTACCGGGATGCCAACGTGTATGTAACGCAGTACATCCGCATCTTTGGTGAATAGCCTGGATCCTACTTGCATAACCATGCCCAAAGCAACGGAAAGAAGCAATCCTAGGACGAGGCCCAGCTGTAAAATCAGTTAACTATAAGCACAAGTAGTTAAAATACTGATACGAGCACCAAAATTTTAAATTAAAAGGGAAACCAGGTGCACCAAAAATCTAAATTCATGTTGAATAAAAAAAGATTTAGATTTTGTATTTTAAGCGAAACCTGCAATACTCGCGACGCCGCGGCTACAACCTTGAAATAGTCCTTCTCAGCAAAAGCAGAAGCAAGTATTGCCTGATAATTGAGTATAGCAGGTCAAAAATCAATAGACATTCAGAATTTATATTGGTTCGTGGATTCTAGTCAAATATATAATTTTGTGTAGAAATAGTGCATAAACAACAAAAACTTCTAGATGAACATTGGGAATAAAAAATATTTCTCAATCGATTCACACAAAGCATGGTCGAGAGAAGTCCGTAAAAACTTCTACATAGTAGAAGCCTAGAAGTTACTGTACTAATCAATATATTATGATCAGTTAACACATGCAATGCTAAATTAATTAACGTGTTCAGATTAATTTTCAGTAGTATTAAAAGTTACCACCGACGAACTCAAATGGCAGCTACAACCTCAGTCTCATTGCAAATTCTGGCTCAGAATAAAATATACAGAGTCATAATTTAATTAGAAACCTGTCCAGCAATGGCCAACCCATCAGCGAGAAGAGATGTGGCCAGCCAAACTTGCAAACAGATTTGAAAAGCTGACATGGTAATTGCTCCCATACGGGCAGCCAAAGATGCTGCCAGTGTAACACAAAAGGTAACAGCTAGAACCCTCCAAAGCAGTAGAAACCCTGATCATACATAGTCACACGGAGATGCAATAAGCAGAAGAAAAAATTCAAATCTTGGCAGCAAGGTTACACTATAGGAGCATTGACACAGTTACCACTCTTGAGAAATCGGGCAAACTGTAGGTCTTTCAAAGTAGGAGGGATTATCTCGACTTGTTTTATCAGTTTCAAGAGTAAGATCAGAAAAATCAAGTATCTGCATGAAACAAAAGAAGATTTTCTCAAAATTGAAGAGAAGCTGTTGGTCCAGAAATAACTGCCACATTACTGTTTCTGAAGTACCTCCCCTTCGTTTAGTAGTGGTGAAAAGTAGGCATAAAAGCTGCTCATAATGCGTATTCATGAAAAATAAATATTTTCTTCAACGCTCAAATTAGATAGCATAGCACATGGCATTGCTGCCTATTTTTAAAGAAAGAGAAGATTATTTCTGGGAGCAACAATGAACTATCAGGATAATAGCAGAAGGTCCCCTCAGCATGATTAGCCTCCATGCATTTTGATGATCAGAAAGATCATTCATACATCTTTTCACCACTTTGTGTTGCTTAAATGTAGTTGATGCATATTTAGAGAATCCAATGAATTAACTAATTGCCGCATTATAGATCTTCCTTGATGTGCAGCTCAAGTTAATATGTTGCCGTGGCAAGGCTTGGGGTCATCAATACATGAAAATTAAATGGAGTCCCTGATCTTGTTAAATATCGATCTTCACTACTACAATCCACTTTTTTTCTGAGCATTGTAAATCAGTCAATAAACGATGGACATGATTATATTACATTGGTAGAGGAGGGATATATGAGGGACTCAAAATACTCACTGGGAAATTACATGAGCAATAGCCGCACCACTTACATCTAAGTGAAAGACGAATATGAACAGCCAATCCAAAATAATATTTGCTAAATCTCCCGCCACTGAAATAAACCATAAAGCAAGAATGAGCAGAGCGTAGAATTAAGGATCAGTAATTGTTGTTTGTTAGAAAGGTGCAATTAGCAAATATTTTTATTACCTGTGGCATACAAAGGTGTTTTGGTATCCTTAAATCCTCGAAACACACCTTGCATGGCAAGTGATAATAGAACAGCAGGTGCTCCTAGTGATCGCAATTTTAAATATCGCGATGCTGGATCTAGCATTGGTGAATCCTGTTAAATCAAGAGATGTTAATGCATGTGAGACTTCGAAAGCCCGAAAAACTGTTACTTCCACATTTTCAGTGAATAGTAATCACTGTTAAAAATTAATAGAGGAAAACTTAAACTCACATATGGAATTCCCATCATAGAAAAAGCAGGTTTTGCAGCCAGTATCAGGAAGACGGCCTGAAGAATTCCAAGTATTCCCCCAACCACTAGTGCCAATGACACAGATGGCATGTGTCTTCTTTCATTTATAGGTATGGTTAAACTATGACGCCGAGAAGATAATAAGGGACCAGTCAACGTCTCTTCACAATCTTCTAGTCACATAAAAACCGAATAAGATTATGTAGAGACATTATCTAACAAAACCCTTCTGATGAATAGAATAATACTATTGTGAACTTCAAAAACGAAAAGAGTGTTCACACACCAACACTTGGACCTAATTCTTTCATTTCACCATCCATCAGCGAACCATTCTCTACATTTTTAGCAGTTTCTTCCGCAACAAATGATGTCGTAACACTGACCAGTGGGAAAATAGCTATTCTGGACACCTGATTGAAAATGGCTATAGAAACTCCAACTGCAGCTAGCTCGACAGGTCCTGTCAGAAGTTGATGAGTCCAAATCAAACTCAAAAGTGGATCTAGAACATCGGAATACATTGCACAGGTAACATTTTACAGTAGCAAAAAAAAGAAAAATTTAAGAAAAAGAAACGTTATGCTTGTATGATCTGTGAAAGACCATCTTTTTACATGGTTGTTAACCACAGAATGATATATTCTCTTCGACAATTTGAGATCACTAGTTTGTTATATATAGGACATAAATTGGACAATTACCAAATAACAAGAACATAATCAGTGATGTCTTGACAAAATTCATTGGCTCTGTTTTCAATTATTAGTTTTATCAAAAACCTCGAGTAATAAATATTTACAGCACAAAAATAACGGCCGGTAATAAAAAGTGCAAGGTTGTCGTGGATAAATGTTAAGTGATAAAATTCATTAATTCAATGCAAAAATGTAGGAAACGGAATTAGGAGAAGACAAATAAATGGACTCACCTAGTTGCCCAATGAATGCTGTATCCACAAGGGAGGCAATAGGATCAGCTGTTAAAGCCAGTGCAGCTGGAATAGCAATTCCTCCAATCTCCCTCCCCAACTCATCCAACTTGACTACTAGCCTAGCAAGTCAATTATAATAGTCAATTAAGAAAACTTTCACCGTATCAACTGATTGAAAGGTTGGGTTAATAAAAAAAGCAGTATACTTTTCCATCGCAAGCAGAGCAAGTGATTTACCTGGAGTCCTTGATAAAGATTTTGTAAAATATGGTCCCTTTATACGTCGGCGGAAGTATCGAGTCTGGTACCATGATTGAAGTCCACAACAAAGTACTACCAATATAAAAGACAAAAACCGGTTTATTTTTTGTGATAAACTTCGCAATAGATAAAAAAACCAAAAAATAAACAACGACAACAACAACGGCAACAACGCTGTTGCAAGGGCAGCCGGGAAGTATGTTAATTGATCAGTCCAAAAGATTTCAAAGAGACAGTAAAGTAAATAACTTTTTTTATTTCAATCAAGAAGAAGGTAAACGGCTGAGCCAGGAAAGCAGGGTATATATCATATCATATTTAAGTATAAGCCGCCTGAAATCCTTACAAATTAAACAAAAAGTAGGGGGAGGAAGAAACGTCAAGAATAGGTGGCATAGTTACCTGCGGATGTATGTATATGCCTCCCTCAGTTAATTATACGTGTCTAGACAACAAGCGATAGGGACACTACTGATTCATCGCAGTCGGGGGAATGGAAGTCTGAAGAATCCATAGCCAGCTTTTTAAGGCCGGGGGATGTGATGATGAGAAAGTACAAAGCTTAATTTTGCATTTCAGTGTGCAACCTCCTAAGGCTAAGAACGGCACTTGCGTTCATGCATGTGAGGACGAAAGGAGAGGAATATGGAATATTAAAAAACCAAGGGCATGACCATGCTATAGCACAGTTTGTCTTACAAGGAAGACGTTGGAACAACGATTGAGGAATATTGATGAAGAAGCAATTGTGTTGTAGGAGTGGATCGGTCGATCGGAGGTAGCGGGAAGCGTGCAAAGTCTTTTTACAACAAGTCTGGAAATGTAGGGACGAGTTACAAAGGATGCAGAGGATACCGCGGCCACGCAACAGAGAAGATGCGGAGCTAGTTGGAAAGAGAGCTCGTCCTCGCCCGCATAAATCCTGTCCAAGTACGCCTCTGTGTCGCAGGAAACGCCTGCCCAAATACACCAAAGCATAAAACTTCAATAAGCCCAGGGCACATGGTTGTTGATGCGGATGCTCAACTCTTGGGACCTGGGGTGGAGCCACCCCTTAACTGTACTGGCCGGTTTATTTCACGTCAACTACCATGTATCTACTGATAAATAAGTATATATATATATGATTCATCCGCCGTGTGTGTATATATAGCTTGTATGTACGTAAAAAACAATGTTCACACAAAATTACAGAGAATATTGGTCAACGTTTAAGGGAAAACTGCAAGCATCCAACTAACGGCGGGAACCCAAGATTTCGTAATAAAGGATGGCCGAAGGGAGAGAGACAAGGTCTGGAGTCTCCAGAAGAAAAACAAAACCTGGAATCGGGTATATATATATATACTGATGGAGGGGAAGGAAAGTAAGGAAAAGAAAAAGCAAAAAGAATGCAGAATCCGACGTTGTGGTTTGTGGTTACCAACGGTTGGTGATTGATGAAGGGGGCAGAGAAAGGAAGGCGTGGAGAATCATGATACATGAGAAGGTGTGCCCACAGAGAGAGAGGGGCGAGGAAAAGCACATCACATCACTCCGGAAAGAAAAGGAGAAGTCTGTCAACGGGCGGTGGTTTTCTGCCCAACAATCAAGGAGATGCTCTCCGTGGTGGAAAATCGTCGGGTCCACTTTGGCCGCCCGCCATCCAATCTAGTCAACTCCGGTCAAAATCACCTTCATAATACGCCAATTTTTTGAGTCCGCACTCCAAGTTATCGTACCACGGTGATTCTAAAATCAAAAAAGAAAAAAGATAAGAAAAGAATTGGTAAAAATTTTAGATCATGAAATACAGACTTAACTGGAAAGTATAAGAATTTAAAAAATCTATATAAACATGTAATTACGATGGCAAAAAGGGGGCTCGATGTTGCTGCAAAGAACAGAAGAAAGGAAGAAGAAGCAAGGAGGAAGAAGAGGAGGGAGAAAGCGAAGGAGCCTCATCGTCGAAGCAAAACCTCTGTTGACCCCCAAGATCGCTGGCATGTAGCTGGGAATAAACCCAATTAATGTTTCTGTTTGGGTATAGATTTTTTGAGCGAAAATAATCTAGTACTCAATGTAGAGGTTACCAAGGATATCTAGTCAAAATATAAAATAGTATTTGGTAAAGTGAATCAAATAGTTATCGGTATTATTGGTAATTGAATATCAATCAAGGGTTTATTATTATTTGTAGTGTCAAGTGTTAGTGATCGAATATTAAGAATAGTATTTGAGAATTACTTTAGAGAATATATTTTTCACTGTCTAACTCGTGAAAGATTAAGTGTTCCAGAGGGTGAGAAGCATAAGAGATAATTTATGGTGAAAAATTTTATCCTAGAACGGTAATCATTGTAGGATATTTACTTACCATTTGACAACTTTTACACATAAATTGACCTCAATCTCTAAGGAAGAAAGAAAAGAAAATTTACAACCACTTAACCTCACTCAATTTCACTTTGGTTTTCTACTACTAATGAACGTCAACAAACTGCAGCAAAGGCAGCTAAAAGCCATAGAATCATCATCCATTTTCAGATCGTGTCTGGCCTCCCTCTCAATTCCAAGAGAAACACTGGTTCATCAACAGAAATCAAAGAAAATGGGATCCCCATTCTCAAATATAGGGCAACCAAAGAATTTTTGGGACCGCCCAATCTGAAGGCGAGCTTCCCAAAATCTACTAAGCTGTAGATCTCCCTCTACCCTCATTGGTAAGTTGCAAATATCCGTCCTTCATCAGTCTCAAAACCTCTCTCGTGAGTATTGCCTTGATGCTTTCCTCCAATCTGTGCCAGCCTTCATCATGGCTGCAACTTCCTCATAGCTTATTCGCCCATCCTTCTCCAAATCAGGATAAATACAAATGCAAATACTAATAGAAGACCAAAACTATTCCAACTTTCTAGGCTAATTTCAAGTAATCTTGCACACCAAATTTTCTGGGCTGATCTTGTCTGTGTCAACATCATGAATAATGGCATTCACATCTTCCCTATTTGTTCCCAAGTCATCCGCTAAGCAACATTCAAGATCTTCAATCTCGATGTACCCACTTTTGTTCTGATCGAAATACATGAGAGCTTTGCGCAGGTGCTCATCGTTGCCAATCTTCTTTAAATGAACTGAAAGATCAATAAATTCACCATAATCCAGCAATCCATTTCCATCCACATCAGCCTGCATAACCAGGGGACCAGTTTTAAACATGTTAAAAGGCTGAAATACCAGTGTTTGGAAAAGGCCCTTAATACATCAGAGATTAGAAATTTGGAACACACAACACATTAACTAGCGTACATTCTTTTCATCAACTCATACCACTGGAATCATTGTTAACATAAGACCCACATTTCACACCATTTTTTCGATTCCCATCAGACTAAATGCAAGGATACATGTGCCTGAAGCTCTCAATTAAATTGGTATATCAAAGTTTATAAATGTTTAAATCCCATACTTCATAAAACATTAGCAGTCAGCAGATAAATTTACATGCTTATCCAATGCACTCAATTCAAAGTCGTCAAAATAACGAACTTACTGCATCCATGAGAATATGAAGATCAGGGTCTGGAACATGATGGCCAATTTTTATTAACTCAACTTTTAGCGGCAATGGAACCGAAAATGGAGAAAAAAGGCCAACGGCAAGGAAGTAAAAGGAAGAAAGAAGAAGAAGGAGATGAAAACAGAAGAATCGCAACTACAAAAACGTAGGTTGTAGGTGTGGTAGTAGTGGAGAAGAAAAGGCGGTGGTGGTAATGCAGAATGAGGAGGCGAATTTTAATAAATGCTCGGGGGAAATGGAATATAATCCGATCCAGATCGACGCCAACGTCGACGGACTTGATTAATTGATTTGTCTTTTCTCTCTCTTTCACTTTTTTATCTGTCGATCAGGATCGAGGTGGAGGAGCGGGGAGGAATAGGAATGTTATCTTCTTCCAACTTTCGCCTCCCCTGATCTGACCTGACGATGATCAACAACAACAAAAGCCAAAGCCAAAAAGGTTATCAAACAATCAAACTAAACCAACAAATGCTGGATCAGGGGAGGGCCTTGCCACTTAACCGGCCCTTTGGCTAAAACCAAACCAATTAACCCATCCACCCCATAGTTGTAAAAATGGGAATTAAAATCGGAATCAGTTTTTGAGGGAGTCAGTGAATTGGATAGGATTGGTCTAAATCGGTTAAAAATCAGTTTAGTTGAATCGGTCCAAATAAGTTATATACAAAAATTTTAACTTAGTCAAAATCGGTGGGTTATTAATTATAAAACATGTCATTTTGATATTATTATATATATATATATTTTATAATATTTTATAATATTTTTTAGATTTTTAAAAATTATTTAAAATTAGTTATTATTTTTTACTCAAGTCAGATTCGAGTCATGTTTTAATTACGAGAATGCAACGACTATTACTTTATTTCTCTCCCTTTTTCTCTCTCACACCTGCCGCCCTCCTTCCCCGTTCACGCTGCCGTGCCCTACCCCACCCTATCCCTCCCCACTGCAGCCGCCCCATCCCGCCTCCCCTACTGGCCCCGTCCTGCCCCACTGCGCCCCACCTTGCCCTGCGCCCTGCGCCCCTCACCCCGCCCTACGCCCCCTGCCCCACCCTACGCTCCCACCCTGCCCTGCCCCGCACCGCCACCTCCTTCTGCGTCAGCCCAGTCGTCCACCATACACGTCCTAGTCGTCCATTGCATCGGCCCAATCATCCATCGTCACCCAGTACTGCCACCCCCTTCCGCCCCCCACCCAGCCCCCATCACCCAGTCGTCGCCCTTGTCGCTCGCTGTTCACCATCGCCGCCCCATCCTCCCCCTACCCCGTCTATTGCCGCCATCTGAGATCGGCTCGAATTGGGCAGAATCGGCTCGAATCGGCCACCGATTCACATGAAGACCGATTTAGCTGATTTTTTAAATCGAAAGCCCTCCGATTCAATTTAAATCGGCCGATTCCGAGTGGAATCGACCGATTTTTACAACTCGGATCCACACTCCCTAAATGCCATTCTAGTTTCTAATTAGTATAACCCATATGCCTCCTACTTTTGTTTTGTTTTATTTTTATTTTCTCTCTCCCTCTCTTTTGATTTTTTTAAACTTTTAATTACTGAAGTCCATAATGATAATAATCAATCTCTCAACGCAGGATGCTTGGGGGAGTAAAAACTAGCAAGGTGGATACCATCTGACCAAATGTACACGCGTATCAATTATTTTTATCCGCCCCCGCTCTAAACGTGCGTATGAGCAGGCGTTGATGTATGGAATCGCCAAAAAGACCGAACTTTTGACATACTTGTAGAGCAGTAAGGCAATGGATGGTTGGACTCGGCCACGTGTTATTCGTCCTTGAACGCGGCCATTACCAACTACCAATTACACGCCTCAATCTTTGTCACACAATTACTTGTACAAGTCTTTATTAGACGAAAATGTTGGAATAGAAATGTCGTCGTTTTGTGTTTTTGTACACCATTTGCAAACATCTGATAATAACTCAAGACTCACAACCGCTTCTACCACATAATCATGCACGAGAAGTAAGTGGATCACACCTCATATGTGTTGAGAAAAATCTTCAAAGTTGGAGATCAATAACACCGAATACAAAATATGAGAAAATAATACTTGAAAATAAGATAAAACAAAAACAAAAGAATAAAGATTTTACATGAAAAACCCTCCTTTTATTGAAAAAACCACATAACAACAATGGACAATTCATTACTTCAATCAAAGATTACAATCTTCAAACATACAGAGATGTATTAGAAGATCACTCATTCAACCTATATGATTAAAATTACAAGATTTCTCTATCTCAATACTCTGTATAAGATTAAACTAGTGAATAATACTTCTCCCTTTTCTTATCTCTATATTCCTTTCCTATTTCTTTTTTTTTTAAATGAGGCAAATGAGTTCATATATATAGAGATACTTTGAGGCCCTTCATCTTTAATGGTAAAAAATAGTCACCTCCGTTTGGTATCCCGAGATTTTTTGGTATTTTGAGTGTGACCACGGGCTATATATCATTAATATTCATAATTACAAATATTAGCAATCTCCCACTTGGAATCCGATTGGAACATACTAGTCATGATTCTTCCTCCACTTGTTCGTTGCAAGTCCACTTGTTTGTCGCATGAGTCCTTCACCTGCATGTTAGTGCAAGTTCACCAAACTTGAGCACAAACTCAAATTTTGTCCTCCATTGATTGGTCAACATGTCCTCCAAATTTTTTTGTCATCAATCTTCTCCTACTTCAATTTACCTTATTCTAACAAAGATTTAATAAAATGAAACCTCAACTGAATATGTTTGGTCTTAGAATGAAATGTTGAGTTGTTAGCTAAATGAATTACACTTTTACTATCACTAAACAACCTGCAATCAACCTCATTAAAACCTAACTCATTCATTAAAGTTTTAATCCAAATATACTTCTTGCTAGCTTCTGTAGCAGCCACATATTCAGCTTCGGTTGAAGATAGAGTAATTATATTTTACAATTTGGAAACCCAGCTCACTGCAGTTCCACCAACTATAAAGATGTATCCTGATATACTCCAGCCATTGTCTTTATTTCGAGCATGGTCCGAGTCCACGTAACCTTGCACATCAATATTATCACCCCCAAAACATAAACAAAAATTAGAAGTTCCTTTCAATTACCTAAAAATCCATTTTACTACCTTTCAGTGTTCTTTTCCCGGGTTCTTCACGAATATGCTCTCTACTCCCACTGCATGTACAATATCTACTCTTATACTCACCATAATATATATAAGACTTCCAATAGGTGAAGCATAAGGCACCATTTTCATGTGAGTTTTATCTTCATCACTCTTAGCACATTGTTCATTGGACAATTAGAATTTATTACCCAAAGTAATAGTCACCGGCTTAGATTCATTCATGTTGAATCTCTCAAGCATTTTCTTCACATACCCTTCTTGAGATAAACCACAACTTCTTGCTCTTCTTATTTCGGGTAATTAGCATCTCAAGAAGTTGTTTTGTTTCACCCTGGTCCTTCATGATAAAACTCTTAGCTAACCTCATCTTGAGATTAAAGATTTTCTCCATACAAGTCCCTGCAATAATAAGCATGTCATCTACATATAAAGTTAAGATAATATAATTGCTATCATTAAACTTTCTTCACATACCCTTCTTGAGATAACCACAACTTCTTGTTCTTCTTATTTCGGGTAATTTGCATCCCAAGAAGTTGTTTTGCTTCACCCATATCCTTCATAATAAAACTCTTGGCTAACCTCATCTTGAGATTAAAGATTTTCTCCATACAAGTCCCTGCAATAAGTACGTCATCTAAATACAAAGTTAAAATAATGTAATTGCTATCATTAAACTTTCTTCACATACCCCTCTTGAGATAACTACAACTTCTTGCTCTTTTTATTTTAGGTAATTTATATCCTAATAAGTTATTTTGCTTCACCCAGGTCCTTCATGAAAAATCTCTTGGCTAACCTTATCTTGAGATTAAAGATTTTCTTCATACAAGTCTCAGCAACAAGCATGTTATCTACATATAAAATTAAAATAATGTAATTGTTATTATTGAACTTTTGTAGATATACATAGTAATCCGAATTGCTCCTAGCAAATCCATTATCTAACATAAACTTGTCAAATTTCAAATACCACTATTTTGGTGCTTGTTTGAGTTCATATAGACTCCTCTTTAATTTGTACACCATATTTTCTTCACTTTTGACTTCAAATCCCTTTGGTTGTTTCATATAGATCTCCTCCTCCAAATCACCATCAAGGAAATTTGTATTTATATTAAGCTGTTCTAAATACAACCCCTTTACAGCCACAATACTCGAAATAATTCTAATAGAAGTCATTTTTACCACAAGTCTTACTTTATACATTTGTACACAACAGTTTCATACTTGACCTGATGATCCACTTGTTCTGTAAAATCTTCCTTTTTTGTAACAACTTTACCAACTCCCATATATGGTTCTTCTCTAATGATGACATCTCATCCTTCATGGCCAATTCCCACTTAAGATGAACTTTGTCACTCATGGCTTCTCATCGGACTCTGGTTCTCCTGCATCATCAACATACAAAATATTTTGGATAATTAAATTTAACTTCTGAGTAAATTTTTTGACCTTTGTGCTCCTCCTTGGTTGGGGAGCAATAACTATCTCTTGTGGTGACTATGAGTCGTCAATTTCAACTTGTTCATCAAAATATTCAGAATTTGATACATCATCAGTTGGTTGATTAGCTTGTGACTCACCTTCTTTTTTGGTCTTCTTAGAAGATAATTATTCCACATCACTTAAAACAAACCCTTAATTTCCAGCAATTGGTATCTCTTTATCTATCTTATCAAGCTCCATATACTCTTTTCCTTTGGACTCATCACTCTTTTTTTCATATCTTTGTACATGCACTCTTCATTGAATATCACATCCCGACTTTGAAACACCTTGTTGTTCTCGATATCCCACATCCGGTAACCATACTCGTCACCCCTATATCCAAGAAATACACACTTGAGCGATTTTGAATCAAACTTCTTTCTTGATTCCTTATCAACATGTACATATGCAATACAACTAAAACCTTTAAAAAAGAGTAGTCAACTTTCTTACCAGTCTATACCTCTTCTTGTATTTTTCCATCTAAGATGCTTGATGGATTTCGATTGATTAGATAGACAGTTATATCTATAGTGGCACCCCAAAGATGCAAAGGGAGCCCAATATAAACTCCCATGCTTCTCATTCACTTTAGGATGGTCCTGTTCATTCTCTCTTCCGCCCCATTTTGTTGTAGTGTCCTTGACACTATCTTGATCCTTCTAATTCCCCCTTTTCATAATAGGAGTCAAACTCCTTATTGCAATATTATCTACCATTATTTGACAGAAGACATTTCAATCTCAAGCCGGTTTCATGCTCAACTGAAGCATTCTACATCTTGAAAATGCTAAAGATAGCAAAATAGTGTAGATCCATGTCTTCCTACTAAAATCATCAATGAAAGTAGTAAAATAGAAATTACCTCCAAATGATTTACCATGGGCTGGCCCCTAAACATCCGTATGAACCAACTCCAACCTTTTGGATTTCATCTCTCCCCATCCTCTGTGAAGCTAACTCGTTTCTATTTACCTAAAACACATTCTTCACAAAAACCAAAGTTAAGATCAAATATAACTGTCAAAACCTTCTTGGAATGTAAGATCCTCATCCCACTCTCGCTCAAGTGACCAACTTTCTATGCCATAAAGTTGTTATGCCATTCTTCTCAGCGGCCAAATAAACAAATGAATCTACCTTGGTAAACAATTGGGTAAAGTGTGCTCATTACCTTCTACTTGTTCACCACCAATGCTCCCTTGCTAATCTTCCACTCACTGTTTTCGAATGTGATCATATAGCCCTCATGGTCTAGCTTGTTAACATATATAAGATTCTTCTTCAATTTAGGTGTATATCTAACCTCCTTGAGAATAAGTTTACCTTTATCATGCATTTTCAAATGAATTACTCCCTTACCTTGAATTTTGCACTTCTGACCATTGTTAATTGTTACATATCCAAACTCACTCTTAACAAAATCACAAAATCATTCTTTGTGAGAAGTACAATGAAATAAAACACTTGAATCAATATACCATGTATCTATTTTGTAATCATCATTAACAGATAAACAAAGTTTCCTTTCATTACCATCTACAACATTAGCTATATTATTGACTCGCTCGAGACAATCCTTCTTTATGTGCCCTTCCTTGTCACAAATCCAACAAGTAAGCTTACTTTTAAATTTTCCCTTGGATTTAGAGCGCCCTCGGTTCTTAGGACCTCTACTTTGACCTCTTCCTCTTTCTTTGCCCTTGACTTTATCCACTGACAAAGAAGTGACTGAGATGGACGGTGTACTATCTACCATGCTCCTCTTCATCATCTCTTGATTGAAGATTACACTTAGCACTTCATCAAACTTTAATTGTTCTTTTGATTCATTACTTAAAGATGTAATTACCGTGTCTTAACTCTCTGACAAAGAACACATGAACAATAAAGATTTAATATCTTCATTAAAATTCAAGTTGTGTTCAAATTTTATTGAAATCATTGAAATGATTAATAGTAGATTTACTTTCGGGTATCCTTAAATAGACAAATTTCTTCAACAAAAATAACATATTAGAGGCTGATGACTTCTCATAAACACCAGCTAGTGCCTCAATTAACCCTTTAACGATTGTCTTTTTGGAGACATTAAAGACCACCAACTGTGTTAAACACAATCAGATAATAGCTAAGGCTCGCCTATCTAACAAGGCCCACTATTCCTGTAACGACCCGCCCATTCCGAGCTACGAGCCAAACGTTACTATATGAAACTAAGTGTCTCATAAATTAATTTACTATTATTTTCAAGATTTTAAATAAACTCTTGACATAAAAGTTAATATAATAAATGCTCAGAATAATCTAAGTCTCATGAACCGAACCAAAATCTCACTGTCATGCAAACAATCTCAAGAAAAGAAATCCTAGAGTCCTCCAACTGTCCCGACTCTACCCATCTTTCCATGCTAATTCCTCGTTAGAGATAAAGACACTAAGTCGTATAATTACAAGAAGCAATTAATATATCCTACAACATCTGAATTACATATTTTAATGATTATGAACCTATGCTGAACTTTTAACATGCGGGAGGGTGTCCTTAGTCAACTCGAAAGTAAAGCCTCCCTCTCCGGTCTACACTTACTGCTTTCCCTCCCCCATTTGATTACTACTTCCTAGTCTTTCACTTTCTGCTTTTTTGGCGTTCAATTCTAGTGCAACATATAATCCAAAGACATAGCAATGGCACCACACGCCCATTGCATCAGTGGTCCGAGTCTCTTGTGGAAGGCAAACTTGAATTGAATGCTCCCAAGACTCCGACTCATACAAATTGTAACAGTCAATTATGCAGAGGCGTTCCTCCCATCACATGATTTGCTCTAACCTCCCATACTTTTATCATGCAGCATTTACCTCATCTTTAATCTAGAACTAATCCTTTTAGTATTTTTTTATGCTGTGGAATGCGTGATGGAAATCTGGAACTTGCGTACCAACAGACACATCATAAATCAAAGGCCCAATTGATAAACTTGAGAGCAGCATAGAGTATTGATAAGAATACTCAAGAGAGAGACGCCACATGTCGAAACTGAATGAATCCCCGTCCCCTAAGTTACTGAAGTTCGGCCCAACAACCAAGAAAGAGGCACAAAGTCTATTCAGACATTTTTGCATTTGAAGGTAAACAATATTTAAATGAGCACAAGAAGCATGAATCTATCATGGATTCTACCCCCACAAACAATTTAACGAAAACTAATATGCCACTCCCCTTTGGATCGGATAACTTGTAGCTCTGAGTATGATTTTCAACAGAAAACAAAAATGTGTACGGACCACGGAATTGACTTCAATATTTCGCAGGTCACCATCATCCAACTACTTTTTCTTTGCAAGTTTGTGGTGCACATTCGGATGCTGGCTGGGGTGACCTCAACTAATTCATCTTCCTAAATGCACTCTATGCAATCGTCGAGAGTGTAAGTCAGTGGCGTGTCCAGAACCACTATACAAGGGAAAAAGATGATCATACTAAAAGGTCAGAATTTAACACAACAATTCAGGTATAATAATGAAATTCTCAGGAATTCATAGGCAATAAACAGCCAGCATGTATCTATTAACAGAAAATGAAGTTTAAAGATCACCGATAGTATAATTGAGGAATTACCGAAAACAAGTCAAAGACACGGGTAATGGGCTAGGTGCATTTGAAATTTATTAATAATATGCATTAAAAATATACAACATTAATTTAAAAAATGTTACTATATTATCGTTAAATAAATAATAATGAATATTTATTTAATTTTAACAAACAATATAGTTGTATATACATAGGGTTGCTAATTGAGCGAGTCAGTTCGTGAAGATTTAGCGTTTGGCTCAACTCGATACTTAAATGCGAACTCAAATCCTTCGAGTCAAATTTGAGTAAAATAATATTCGACTCGATTCGATTCAGTTATAACTTGAACTTGACTTAAATTCGACTCGTAACTCAACTCAATAAAATTATATAATAATATAGTCTTCATATTTATATATATATATATATATATATATATATATATATACACACACACACTAATAAATTTAATTATAACTAATTATATTTATTTATATACAATATAATAACAACGTAGTGATATAACTTAAATGGTCAGTATTCAAGCTCAAGACTTTATAATCGAGGTTGTGGGTACCTACATTTTTTTTAAGTGAATTACTTTTGACTTTATAATCGAGTCGGTTTCGAGTTTATGAACGAACTGGGTCGAGCTCGTCAAAATTAAAGAGTTTAAGTGTATTTGAACTGAGTCGAACTTGAATAATATAAAAAATATTCGAGTCAAGATCAAGTATGTATGTTCAAAACTCGTTCGATCTCGAATCGAATTTGAACGAATTTCGAAAACATAAGTTGAGCTCAGCTCGCTCGTTCGTTTAGCACCCCTACATAGACATATTGAAAGTAATTTTAATTTTAATAAATAAAATTTTTTATAATTAAATGGATTTTTTAAAAAGATTTTTAATTCAGATAGAATGATTGTCTTAAGTTTTTCTTAATAATAAATAACAATAAATAAATAAATAATCCAGAATTAACCACGTCACAAGAAAGACCGAAAATTAATAAGAGTGAAAGAAAACCTTGGCACTTAAATATAAGGGGGTTAATTATCTAGAAGTTATCTTTCTCATAAATGATGCTAGCTGTATTCTTTCTTTCTTTTTTTCTGTTTGTTTTTTAAAAAAAAAATCAAAGATAGCTATTTGATAATTTACGTAATTCCTCAAAACTTCATCCATTCTCTTAATAGTATCCAATAATAATACTCCGTATTGCAAGACATGAAGTAAAAACATTAATAAATGATGACGTTAGAAATAACATATTATAATTGTATATACCTGTCTGTTCTTTGTTTGAGCGGACATTTGTTGCAGCTTTCCTTTTGCACACATTGAATAACATGTCACCTAAGCGCTGATGAATACCTACAATTTGACCTTTATAAACCTCCGCACCAGGGCTCACAAACATCGGACCACTTTCTTGAGCAGTAGCCAAAGCATATGAGGTAGTGGTGCGATCCTCAAAGGCCACCTGTAAGAGACATCACTATTTACACCCATGGTTCACAAAACCATCCACCCACAGGTGATGTACTGTTGGTGGTATCAGTTTGAATGAATTATTACCAAGGAGCCTTGATCACGCGTAGAAATATTACCCGCCCAAGGTCCATAGATGTCAAATACTGTGTTCAGATCTGCTGTGCCTCTGGAAGCCGTTAAGATTGCATTTCTAAGACCAAGAAGCCCACGAGTTGGGATTTTATATTTGACGAGTGTTGTCCCCTCGGACCTGTCCACCAAGTCTGAATTTCAATATCTATATATTATTATCACTTAGCAAATAACAATACTCAATAAAAGTACGTTTGCATTCTGTTTGGAATTCAATGAAATAAAACTACAGACCCAACTCCCTGCATGTCAAACATTTGCCCACATCGTTTCCCTAAAAGCTCAACTACAGGACCCATGGATTCTTCAGGCACCTCGATACTTGCAATCTGCATGTTCAGGAAATCAATTGTCACTCAACTCTCTTAGACATGAAGTTTGAAACAAAGCTCCATAATGAACATATTTATAACTAGTCGGTTAGTAAATTATCACTGAAATTTGGGTTAGCCGTGCTTCAATTTAAACAACATGCATCACAAAGCTAATCAACACAAAACCATGATTTATTCTCAAAGCAATGTCCCATAGCCCTAGCATCTTGAAAACCAAATAAGGAAGATTTCCAGCGCCCTATCATCTAACTGAAGGCGTTTAGAAGAAAAATTACCTCAAAAAGTTCCTGCAATTTGCCATTTACTTCTTTGTTTATAACTTTAGGTGGTCCCACCATAAATTCATACCCTTCTCCTCGCCTAAAAAGCAGCAAACACATAAATATAATGAGAAAAGTTAGAAGGAAAAGAAGCCGCAGCTAATTTAAGCATTGCTCTTACATTTTTTCTATCAAGATGGTTATGAGTAGGGTACCCCTACCACTGACAATAAAAGTGTCAGCAGTTTCCCCGTCTTCCACTTTCATTGCAAGGTTTCTTTCAAGCTCACGGTTGAGCCTATCTCGAAGGTTACGGCTGGTCACATACTTTCCCTGTACATAACAGCTACAATCGCTACTGTTATAGGGTTCCTATAAGGGAAAAGAAAAAAGACACAGCATTCAACTTAAACTGACCTCGCGACCAACAAAAGGTAGCGTAATCATACTGAATGACATTTTTACAGTCGGTTCCTCTACCTTAATGGTAGGTAATGGTTTGCCAGAATTTTTATGAGCAATAGTCTCTCCAATCTAGAAAATAGAGGATTGACATGTGACTTTCTTATAAGCAAGGTTATGCCACAATCTCTACTCACAAAAAAGCCAAATTCATAATTATATACATAATTTTGTGCACCTGAATATCACCTATGCCGCATACAGCACAAATGTCTCTGGCTTCAACATAATCTACTGGTGCTCTTGAAAAATTTGCATATACAAAAAGTTCACTAACTTTTCCATATCTGCATGCATCATCTTAAGTACACACTTACAAGAACATTTATAAAATATTAGCATCCATAATCAATTATTCATTTTATTACCAATTAAGACAGTGACAAAAATACGACTTAACATAAGTTAATGCACATAAAAATTAATTTTACCAAGCCTTTTTTTTTCCCAACAATTGACATATCAGTACAGACTGTCAATACCTTAACATCCATGCCCTTTTGCAGCACACCCGCATGCAATCGCCCAATCGCTATTCTATCTTTGTGCTCATCATACTCAATATTTCTGACCTGACATATAAGAACATGGTATTAATATTAAAAGAAAGGTAATAAGACTTGAGCAGAGATGTGCATACGAAGTGGTTGTAAGGAAACACGCTGATCAAAGACAAATAATTAACTAGAGAGAATGGAGATCAAGGAAAGAACAAGTCACACAATGACAGAGAAAAAAGGGTAAAGCAAGCATATTTGTGAAATCCATCACGCAAAACTCTCTTTTTACAGAAAATAGTACACAAATCATTGTCGTCGACGTCATCACCAATGGCGAATCCCACATACTCTAGGGCCGGGAAAAAAATCTCAAATGAAACAGTAAAACGTATGAAAAGATTCATAAAAACAACAATTCAGAACCAAACAGAAATATTTTTGTAGTTGAAAAAAGGACAAACCACTAACAAGCATCTACAATACATCATCTTTATCAATGGCGGGCTCTGGCATGCATTGAACGACAGCCTCGAACAGGGGTCCAAGATCATTTGCTAAGTTGTCTGGCGACAGTCCAGCTTTACCCTTGATTCCGCTTGCATAAATTACTTGAAAATCACACTGCAAAATTGGACAATAAAACTCTCACATATATATGTGTTCATGAATCACATATGATCCCAAGCATATATATTGCCCCGAGCAGATTCACTAACCTGTTCATCAGTTGCATTTAGTTCAATGAACAGCTCAAAAGTTGAATTGATCACATGATCTGGGCGGGCGGATGGTCTATCAATTTTATTTACAACTACTACTACAGCAAGCCTGAACTCTAAAGGCTTCTTTAGGACAAATGTGGTCTGTGGCATTGGGCCTTCCACAGAGTCTACCTGAAAGATGTGGTACAGTTTTAGAAGTAGTCAATAAACCAAAACGAATAGTATGGGACCATGAAGGAATTTTTATAACAGTGTCGATGTTTAAGAATTCCTCCAATGGCCATTTTCAATGAACTTGCAACTCTACTAATATATTGATAATTTTCTTATGATTCTCTTTATAAATGCATAAACTTAACTATTATCAATGAAAGCCAGGGATAAATTTTTTTTCCATATAGATATTGTTTGGCATGATGAAGGAAAAGAATGAACTTGGTTGTTCTCTTTGCTGCCAGCGAAAACGAATCTACCACAAAAATTTGAAAATGCTGGTAAGATATGAAACATTACCACTAGAAGAACTCCTTCCACCATATTAAGAATGCATTCCACCTCACCCCCAAAATCAGAATGGCCTGGGGTATCAATAATATTTATTTTTGTGTTCATGTAAGAAATAGATGTGTTTTTACTAAGTACTGTAATTCCTCGTTCCCTTTCAAGATCGTTGGAGTCCATGATCCTCTCTTGCACAAATTGGTTCTCCCGGAATACCTAAAAGAAAAGCCCAGATAATTATCTCCTATGTAGTAGACATATCAACCAACAATGCAGGGACAACGATTTTAATTTTGTTTTTATTTTTGAAAGAAAAAAGCAAGCACACGCACACACACAAACACAAACAGGGGATTAGATTAATAAAGATGAAGGGAAGCGTACTTCGGCTTGTTTTAGCATGGCATTAACGAGGGTAGTCTTGCCATGATCAACATGCGACACAATCGCGATATTCCGAACGTCCATCCGCGTCATTTGCCCTTTTTTATTCTCTGATGCGACAACAACATGAAAAAACATTAAGATAATTCGCAGCGCATCAAGTCGAGTACCTCAAAGGTTATGGGACACACACGGCAGGCGTCGATCCATCAAAAAGCAAACAATTAAAGGAGACGAGAATACCTTTCACCGCTTCTGTTGCGGCCGAAGCGGAGCAGCGGACAGAAAGGCGTCGAAAACATAGTGGAGTTCCCAACAGTTGACGCCGAGAGCTCGTGATAATCCCGGCCGAGGCCACAGAGGTGGAGGAGACACCCCGGCGGCCGAGTAACTCATTGGGGAAGGAGCAACCAGTTCTCCTCCGGAAATAGGCGGCGCTGAAAGGAGGAGGAGCGGCGGGGTTACCGACGCCAATCGCCCTATCCATTGGCGGTAGAACGGCCGCGCTTCCACACTCCCGGAGGTTTTTTTTTAAAAAACAGAGAGAGATGATGATGGGAGGCTAGAAGTGGGCCCCACGATCAATCGGTGAATGGGCCGCTCCCCCTTGCAATGGACCGGCTTCTTAGCCGGGACTGGACCCGTACGAGGGTGAGTGAACGAGAAAAAGAGAGTCGCGGGTTGGGTAGCTAAAACCCTAACTGCAATATAAACCCACGCCCCCCGCCATGGATGGGCTTTGGTGATTAGGGGTTGGGAGCTCCTCCTCCTCCTTCTTTGTCCACGCCCTGTTTAGCTAGCCCTTGCCTCGGCTGGCGAAAAGCACTCCCCTTTGGAGCCTCTCGTTATTTTCGAGGGGACTGGATCCAGTTTTGCTCCATGTCCCGAAGGAGAGCAGCGTTAATCTCTGTCAAGTCCATATCGGCTCTGTCCCAGGTAGCTTCCCCTTCTTTAACGCAACCTCCTAATCACCTCTTTCCTTGTCAATCCTTGGGCGATTGTCTCGCCGCGCCCGCTCTGTCCAAGGCCGTCAGTGGCACCACTGCCGAAAAAGTTTTTCTTCGGCAGCAGGAGGGGAATGATCCTGATCCCCGTTTACAAGCTAATGCCGGTGGGTTTGCTGGTGATGGCCTTTACGATCGTCAGACTGGAGTCAATTCCAGTGGTGGTCATTGGAATCTCCGACGGCAGGATAGCGGTGGCCTTTTTCACGCAGGAGGAAGTTTCCACGATTATCGAGTGCGTCCAACGGCTAATAGTTATAGTTGGCAGAATCATGGTGGGCAAGAACGCCATACCTGGTCGAGTAATGTCGCCCCTCCGGGTGGATACACCACAACTGGGTACAATCCCCGTCTGCAAAGTCCGGACGGATATGGTAGAGGAACTTCTCAACAGAGCCATAGTGGATATGATTATGCAGCCAACAATGGGCTAGGATATCATAACCACTTAAATGGTGGAGGAATACCCAATCAGGGGATTGGCAATTGTAATGGATACAGTTCCAATCATCGCGACGGGTTTGGCAGAGAAATAAATCGTGGTGTGAATTACGCAGTGAACACTGGGCAGGAATTCCGGAGCTATCCGAATGAGCATTTCGTGCAAAATAATGCGGGTGTTGCTCCTCAATGGGGATTGAACTCGAGTGGTTATCATGGCCCTCCTAGTCCGTCAAGTGCAGAGAAAGATCCAAATTCCACCAATGCAAATGCTCGAGTAGGAACTAATGTGGCCTTCTTTCAAATGGGAGGAAACCAACATACCACGACGCAGATTCCTTCTTCTGTGGCTAGCCATCAACAAAATCCATACCAACTGCAAAGTCAAAGCGTGGGTTACAATGAGAATGCAGTTGGACTCCGTGGCGATAACGTGAATGGGTTTAATAACATGAATTGGCCTCGGAGTGAGGCTGTTGGACCCCTTTTTCCAAATTCTGCTTTACCCGAAGGAGATGTTTCTATAGCCGACGACCCTAAGTTCAGAGGAACTATTGAAGAACTTGATGATCTATGTAAGCAGGGTAAAGTTCAGGATGCAGTTGAAGTCTTAGATATGCTAGAAAAGCAAGGGACTCCAATTGACCTAGCTCAGTATTATCAGTTGATGCAGGCATGTGGAGATGCCAAAGCTTTAGAGGAAGCTAAGACTTTGTGTGATCATATCATGCGAACCTCGAGCCAAGTTGATGTCCGAATGTATAACAAGATGATAGAAATGTATGCTAGGGGTGGTTCTATGGATGATGCTGTTCAGGTATTTCAGAGAATGCCGGCGCGCAACATGACGACTTGGGATATTGTAATAACTGGCTATGCAAATAACGGGATGGGAGAGGAGGCTATTGATGCCTTCACACAGTTCAAACAGCTGGGGCTGAATCCAGATGATCAATTATTCATTGGTGTCTTCTCTGCCTGTAGCGTTTTAAATGCTGTTGATGAAGGTATGCTTCACTTTGAGTCAATGATTAAAACTTACAATATTTCTGTTACAATGGCTCATTATGTAGCGATAGTTGAATTGTTGGGAAAATCGGGCCATTTAGATGAAGCTGTGGAATTCATAGAGAAGATGCCTGTGGAACCAACGGTGGACGTTTGGGAGGCTTTGATGAACCTCAGTAGAGTATATGGAAACACGGAGCTTGGGAAACACTGTGCTGAAATGGTTGAATTGTTGGATTCCTCAAGGCTAACGGACCAATCAAAGGCTGGCCTTGTTCCATTGAAGGCTTCAGACATTGCCAAGGAAAAAGAGAAGAAAACTTCAGGTTCTTTGGCTAGGAGTAGGATGTATGAATATCGGGCAGGTGATACTTCCCATCCCGAAAAAGATAGAATTTATGAGAATTTGAAGTTCTTGAGTGCCCAGATGAGGGAAGCTGGTTATGTGCCGGATACAACTTGTGTGTTGCATGACGTAGATCCAGAATCTAGGGAGGAAGCCTTACTCTATCATAGTGAGAAATTGGCTCTTTCTTATGGTCTAATCAGCAGCAGCGTTAATTCCTCGATCCGCATTATTAAGAATCTGCGCATTTGTAAGGATTGCCACAATGCTTTGAAGATAATATCAAAACTTGCTGGCCGAGAAATCATATGCAGAGATGCTAAGAGATTTCATCATTTCAGAGATGGTTTATGTTCGTGCAAAGATTACTGGTAGAAGGAAGTTACTTGTTTTTCAAATGAATTTTTCATCGTTCTACTCGAGCGTTTTCTGTGCTTCCTTTTCTCACATGTAATTGTTTAGAATTAATCATGATCGCGCATGTGTAAAATTCAGTAACTTATGTTTCAGAAATTTGATTGCTGTCTGTGGCATCAAGCCATATCCTTTTCTTTATACAAAGTTAGGCTATCTTTCTACAAAGTTTAGAAATTTATTTGCTCTACGTGACATCGAGCCATATGTGATCACGGTTGTCTTTTTGTTATGTTTTGCTATGTAATAAAGCTATCGAAGTTATTTTCTGTAGGTTGATGTATGTAGTTGCGTGTCTAGTACTTTGGAAAATCTGTTTGGAATGCAGAATGTTTATGCTTTGGCCAGGTCTTGCAAGTTGGAAGCCATGGACCAAGCATGGTTCCAGCAGGGTCGTGCTGCTGTGAACAATTCTACTTTTCCTGCTAGCTCTTGCTGCAGAATGTTGTAACTTCTTTCCTATCATGATCATCATAATACCTGGCATTTTTTGTTAGCATATAATTATGAGTGAGAATCTGCTTATACTGTTGTAAGAGTTTCTCGTTACACCTCCCGTTTGAACATACCTATATTTTGAGCTTTTTCATTTGGGCTCCTATATGCTGCGACAAGAAGGAAATAACAAGATGATTTTTAACCTTTAAGCTGTCAGTACAGTCTCCCTGGCGCGGGAGTCTCAGACACACGCTTGACTCAGTTTTTTAGTCAGCGAACAAAAAAACGAAAAGCATTAGCTCATTCTTCATATTCTATTGTCCTCTTCTGAGTTTCTTACAATGTTAATTACTCGGCCGACTAATTCGTGGACAATGTACGATGAGCTGATTTAATCGAAAATTTTCCTCTACCCTTCTTCATAGGAGAAGAATTTACCGGCTCTTCAAAGAAATACATTTGAACTTTGGTGTTAATTGACAACCCTTGCACAAGTTTTATTAGACTATAAAATCATAATAATTAAATCGTTCTATGTGGTGCACTTTGTAGCATAAGCATGCTAGAAAGTGAACATGCGGCGTTAATGAAATAAGAATAAAATATCTAATGAAGTTCGACTTCCTGCCTTCAAAGTGTCACCAAATATCTTCTTATTTATTTTTTTCTTGAATCCTTAACAAGTAATTTTTATTGAAATTTTAATCAGAATAAAAAATTAAGCCCCTCGCCAGTTTAAGTTTAAAATAATTTTCTTCACACATTTTCCTCTCTAAACATATATTTTGTAGCATATATATTGTGTTGTATTAGAGAAAAAAAAAGTCACCAGGAATCCAGTCTCGAAGCAGTGGATCTGGTCTCAGCGGACCGGTTCGGGTCGTCTCCAACAATTCAATATCATCCCTGCATGTAACAGATACATTATATTATTATTATTATTATTATTATTATTGTTATTATTATTAATATCTTTTTTTCATATTATTATTATTATCTTGTTTCTGACCGGCGTCCATGTCTTCAAAGAGGCATGAGTCGAGATCGATCTCCCTTCTCCTCCTTGTACCGTCTCTCTCTCGCGCCCTATTCAATGGGCGATGCAGCGATGCCCCCTTCCTTAGAGTTGCTAATTGAGCAAGTCAGTTTGTGAGCATTTAGCGCTTGGCTCGGCTTTACTCGACTCGAAACTAGATATTTAAATGCTCGAGCTCGAACTCGACTCAAACTCGAATCTTACAAGCCGAGCTTGAGCAAGGTCGTGTTCGACTCGGCTCGACTCAGTTATAACTCAAACTCGACTCGATAAAATAATATAATAATATAATTTTTATATTATATTATATTATATTATATATATATATATAGACACACACACACACAATATAATAACAAAGAAGTAAGATAGTTGAGATGGTAAGTATTCATCTTGATGGTTCAATCCACATTGATTGCATTTTTTTTTAAGTGAGAGACTTTTGAGTTTTAACCGAGCCGGTTTCGAGCTTACGAATGAGCTGGGTTCGAGCTCGAAAAAATTAAACAGTTTAAGTGTATTCGAGCACGAGTCGAGCTTGAACACATAAAAAATATTTGAGTCAAATTCGAGTATGCATGTTCAAAACTCGTTCGATCTCGAGTCAAATTCGAACGAGTTTCGAATTATTCGAGCTGAATTCGAACACAAGTTGAACTCAGCTCGCTCACTCGATTAGCACCCCTACCCTTCCCTCACGGCTACCACCAACTGGGTCGTTTCCCATGGTTCTCTCAAAGATTCTATCTCCTTCGATTCTTCGCTTTCTCCCGAAGATGATGGCCGAGCGGAATCCCTCGAGTGTCCCCTCCTTGTCTTATCCCCCCGGACTCCACCGAGTCGTCCCACCCATGTGAAATCACTGGTACGTGTGTTGTGTGTGTGTATATATATATATATATATATATATATATATATATATATATATATATATATATATATATATATATACCTTGGGTAAAGTGAAGAAGAGCAAGGGGCAGAAAAAATGTTCTGCCCCAAGCTCTTCCGGGCCGTCCGATTATAAGGACGGCTCAGATTTCTTATTAAAAAAAATTTAATACATGCCGCCGCCCAACCGCTGCGTCGCCCCCCGCCGCCGCCCCTGTCACGGCCACCGCCCCGTCGCTGACGCCGCCGCCCTCCCTCCTTGGGGCCGTTTCTTTTTCCTCGTTGGGGCCGCCTCCCCCCGCAGCCGCCCTGTCGCGGACGCTGCCGCCCTCCATCCTCTTCGCTCCCCTGCTGCGAACGCCGCTGCCGAGTCGCGGACGCACAAAGTTTTTTTTCTTGTCGGGGCCGCCGCCGGCCAGATCCGGCCTCGACAAGCTGGACCTGGCTGTCCCCCGACCAATCTAGCCTGGGGACGGCCAGGTCCAGCTTGTCGCGGCCGGATCTGGCCGCGGCAGACCACCCACAACCGGCCGCAACCCGCCCGCATCTGGCGGCGGCCAGATCTGGCCGTGGCGGGCGCCGGGGCTGGGGCCGTGGCAGGTGCCGGGGCGGGGGCCGGGGCAGGCCGAATCGAGGCAAAGGGTCGGCCACCCTCCCCCGCCACAGCGGTGGCGCTTCGCCTCCGCCCCTCCATATGATCTGGACGGTTCTTCTAATCGGACGGTCCAGATCAAATTAAAATTTTTTTAAAAAAACTAATAAATCTGGGCCGTCCTTGTAATCGGACGGCCCAGAATAAAAGGTGGCGCAGATAAGCTTCCCTGCCTCTGGCACAGGGTAGCGGCCCTCATATACCTTTTATCAAAATCATCAAGCACCATTTCTTCCTCAAAACTTTTTGTTTTTTTGGACAGTTTAGTCTTTTTTCCGCCGATACTAGTTATTACTTTATCGTTTTTTTAACTGGTTTATTTTATTAATTTCTTCGGATCGTCAAAACCCGTTTTTTACTCGTTGCGATGAGTATGTGCGGCGTTCTACGTTGTTTCCCCCTCTTTTAAGACTGCGCTTGATAGGCTAATATGTAGGATTAGTCTCTAATACGATAATGCAATCCTTTTCTGTTCGATGATAATTGAACAAGTTCTAGGCAGGCGTAGTTACGATTTATTCCAATTTCAATTTACTTGGGCGTGACTATCATGATGAGACCCCAATATTTGGTTAACCTATTATTGTTTGTCAAGGATCAATCTCGCCTTGAAATAATCACTTATCACTGATTATTTAAGAAGCATGATTATTATTATTATTATTATTATTATTATTAGATATTAGGAAGTGAAAGCATGTGATATGGTTTTGTAATTTCGCTCCATTTGATGCTTGCCAGTTATATCAGATTCTTGATTTATATGTTGTTTGTATTCCAGTCAGATTCCAAAATCATTTTGAAGTCCTTCAGATTTATGTGAAAAGTACAGCCAAGATTTACGAGATTTATTATGCATCTGATACACATAGTGCCAACGAGTATTTGTGCACTGTGCGGTGTGGGATTGCAGCACTAGACAATGATGAGGCTGTTCATGATGGTGAGTCCAGAGAAAAACCGGAGCACAATGAGAATGGGGATAATTGGAGTGTCAAAGATGGATGGGTGGAAGTGAAAAATCCGCCATCCTCATTTACAGATGCTAGTGCTGACAGTAAAATCTGTGGTGAAAATGAGAGTACTAGCAAGATTAATCAGGTAATTTGCTTAAGTTTCCTTCCCGATATGAATCACTGTGATATATATAACTGAACATTTCTTATCCTCGGAACAAGTTACTGGATTTTTATGAGGCAACGGCAGAAATTACGGATGCAGATCCCTGTGTTTCCCTCACTCTGCGATTGCTATCTCTTGAGGTGAAAGGCTGTGTACAAATTAAAGTAATATACATATTTGCAAACCCTGTTGAGTCTTCTGGCTCATTGCCTGATATGCAATCCAGAAATGAAACAAGTAGCTCATTATTGTCCATGTTGGTTCCAAGTATTCTACATTCTTCCCGATTGGGTCCGCAGTTTGTCCAAGATTGGAAAGATCTAAATCCAGCAGCCATTGAGAAACAAAAGAAAGGACTGAACCAGTTATCACTGAATCAGGTAAAGAGCAGGAAGTCAGACCTCGCACAGCAGATGACAGAAAAGGAATTAATCAAGAGCCAATTTGTAAAAGAACAAAAATGGGCCAGTTTGAAGCAACCACCAAATCTGCAGTTTCAGAAGAGAAGCACTTCGATTTGGCTAACATAGAGAGAGCATTATTTCATTTGGATTACCGTATGAGCAGACTGGAAGCTTTTGTTTTGAAGTTTGAGGAAAACATTTTGCGACCCTTTAATAATATCGAAGGAAGGCTTCATGGACTGGAGCAGAAACTCGACAGTCTTCTAATAAGATCAGAACCCACTAAAATAGTTGCTCCAGAATTTTCATATGATGAGTCTAGGGAAAGCTCATTTGACGAAGAAAAAAGTACTAATCAAGCACAGGATGCATCAGAGACTTCAACGGTTTCACATTTTGAGACATCTGAACCTCCTGATCTTTCTCTGTATGGTTGGGGGTTTTCAGATCCAGCTGATCAGTTTCAGCCTCACAGTTTTGCAGCTGGGGAGTTTGTCAATGACAAATCCGAATTTCTTTGCAATTCTCAAGAATCATCATCATCAATTGATCCAAAAGGAAGTCCAAAAAGGCTTCTTTAGTGATGACTGCCCCTGATTTTTCATCGGATGACGAATATATCAGTGTCAATGAATCCTTGGAATCGCTGAAGGGATCTCTGGGCAAAAAACCTTGTGTATCCATCAATGATGCTTCGGCTTCAGCACTTGAAGGATTCTTGTCTTCAACGTCTCCTTCCTTCTCGAAAGCTGGACCTGGTTTGGTTGTAAGGGCTCCCGAGTTTGAATCTGAAGCTACCACTTGCAACGATGCCACATTTTTTCCTCCTACCACCCTTTTATCTGAGCAGCCTGGGAACCTGCTATCTACTAATGAAAATGATTCATTAGTATGTCCCAGTTGTGTGTCAGACAAACTGAACGAAGAGACAGTTAGAATCTCACTAGGGCCATTGAACAGCAATGAAACTGCAGGAGCAGTGGTTTTAGGCTCATGCTTTCAATCCCTTGACAATGGACAAAGCCTTTCTGAGAATTTTGAATATGATTCCACTCCTTGCACAATTGTGAGTATAAGTGATACTGCTATTGAATCACATGTGATGCACTCAGGAACAATTGTAGCGGCTGATTCTATTGCTGCCCGAAGGGATGTTGTCCCCGACCTTGCCTCACCAAAGGATCAAGATGGAACACATATTCTATTTCCAGATGATAGTAGTTCAGTGGACGGGGAATTAGATATCATAGAGTCAATGGCGGCCACTTTTGAGCAACTTATCTTTGATGGTCAACTGACCTGCACGGTTTATGATGATGGTAGTTCGCTGGAACTTGGAAAGATTTCTTTGAATTTGGATTCGGATGTACTTGATGTTAAATTTATCTCCCATGAAGATGGATTTGTTGATTCCCCTTTAGAGGACCCGTTAGGCTGCACGGATTGTACAGGAGAACTAGCATCGGAAGGCAATGATGAACATAAAGTACTGGAACCTGTTCCAGATGGATTTCTTGTTCAAGAGGTCGACGGGGAAGTAAATGAAAATGAACCCGACAATGAGCTTTTTATGAATGTTGGTTCTGTTACACTCGAAAGTGTGTCGTCCATTTCCATGGACGTAATTTCGGAACCCGGATTGGTTCCCAGGAATGAAGACTAGCCGGATTTGGCGTTCGTAAATGAACTTTTGACATTTTTTATTTTGTAATACAAAAATTTTTCCGCCTTGCACTGCTGTAGACGGCCCAATGAAACTTATTGCGTTTGTGAACAGATGTATATATTTTGAGAAGAGATATTGCTTCCTTAAATTTCGTATTGACGAATTTAGAAGAACATGTCAGTCGTATCAATTATTAAAAGAGTTATATGTATTTGAGCTACTATGGTATATATGAGTTATACGTTTTATTTAGAGTAATGTAGTGGGTTTTAAATCTTAAAATCTACGTAAATAAATAAAAAAATAAATAATAAAGATAATTATAAAATTTTAATTGAATATAGTGTTTTTATCCTTTTTATTTTAATTATTAAAGTAAATATGATAAAAATTAATTTTAAAATATCTATAAAGTAGTATATTCTTTAAAAATCTACAAATAAATCATTATAATTTCAAAAGATTTTAAAATGTTACCAACGTCTTATATATGTACTTTACTTTTAATATATATGAATACTATTTTATGGGACTCACAAAAATTTTCAAATTAAATATATAGCTCATATATCTTTACATGAGGTGCAATTTATATAATTTTTTCCAAGTCAAAAAAAGTACCAAATATGTTAAAAAAATATACCAAGTATAAAGTACATAGAGTTAACTAATTACGGGCATGTTGAAAATTCATGAGTTTATTCAATTTGTCGTTCATTTCATATTAAAAACACTCCAAAATTATAAAAGGTAAATCTTTAATATGCCCAAAAAGTAAAAGAAGAAAAAAATCAATTGACCAAAATATTATATTCAATTATAGTAAGAAATTTGATTAATGTAATTATCTGTAAGTTAAACTCGTCACATAACAAAATTACTGTGGGGCACTTTTAAGGGAGGTGCATTATTTTCCCCACTCCTCTAAACCTCTCCCCATGGCTGTACATTTTTTCATGTGATTGTACAACTTTTTATTTAAGGGAATACCAACATATAATATAATTTTTATTGGAGGGAATACCAACATATAGTATAGAGCGAGAATCTGCTGGAAGGCCTTACCGGCTAATATGGTTGTAAGGCCCAATCAATTTTAATTAAATCACTCACATATTAACTATTCTTGTGACAATTATGTTATTTCAAAAATAAGTGGGTATTTTTATCTGTGTTTCTCTGGTTATTCATCAGGCCTTCTAACATGTTTTTCTACAGTATAAGTGTTACATGTTAGTTGTTTGGAAGACTTTTAAGTCATGGGTCCATTTTTCGTCTTATGAATATAAGTTATCCCTGATTAATATCCCCATGTTATGATAGACTATTCCTAAACTGACATGGGAGTGCATATTTGATTTAGTAACATACGTTGCAAAAAGATCAAGGAAACAGCTAAAGAAACGTTCAACCTAACTCATGATCAATTCATTGTACAATTGAGTCACGACAACCACCTTAATATTTTTTATTTGATAATATATTAACAAATTATATACTAGACCTAGCCCCTGAACTATAATACATACCGAGCGTGCAAAGTAAAAACTTAGGGAAATCTTTGGTTTAACACAAAATTTTCTATACTTTCTCTGCCTTCATTTTAATTGGCCCCCAAAAATTGACATGAAAGCATGATCGAGGGGCTTATTAAATAAACTAATCAAGTTCAAAGTGGGGGAAATTTTCAATAGTGCATATAGCATTAATCTAAAAGCTTTGGCTAAAATTAACATTCCAATTTAGTTTCCTCTTGGACACTAAGGAAGAAGTTTGATTGTCTTTCATTTTATTTATTTACGTTTTTTAATCTATTGGTTACTCTCATTTTTTTTTACTTTCTTAAATAATTATTGGTCTATTTTCTCCTCGGTCCTAACCATTGATCTCGAAATTCTTATCTCTTTTTGTAAAACCCCAACATCAACTTAGGGTTTTATCTATTTGTTGTTTTGCCTGGGCCACTCTCGAGTTAGTTTCGAGTCGATTTGATCTAATTTAACTTTCAAACCGTGAATATGAGGCTTTGATAATTATATGAGTATGTTATAAAGGCTAAGTATGCCCGATATACAGATGATAACTTTAGTTTTGTTACAACACATCATGAGTTATTAATGTGTATTCGAGGTTTATAGATTTTTACCTGTGTTAGCCCAAGGTTTTAAGGTTAGATATAGGTTGTTGTAGCATTTAATATCTGTTTGGGTTTTTTAGAATACCTCTTTTGGATGCATTATAAGGATTTTAGATTACCAAATTGCCCTAATGGGGCCAACTTGATTTGAATCTCAAATCTTCGTTCGATCGAGTTCAGGGTTTCAAGAGTCAATTACCTTCTTCGCTTTGATTTTCGTCTATAAAGTCTCTGTTAGGCTTTAAGTCGGTTTCAATTTTTGTTGGCGTCAACGCAAGCTTTCTAATTATATATATATATATTAGGTGGACCCAATTAGGCCCATGAGTTGCCAGCATTCAGATCATGCCATGTGGCAAAAATTGCACTGTTCACAATAGACCTAGCATTGCCCTTCCTTTTTGGGATTTTCTCCCACAATTTAAGAGATTTCCAACCCTTGGCGTCGTCGCCACTTTGGGCTGCTGCTAGATCACCTCCGGTCACCAAACCGATATCATTATGACTGCCTCACAACCGGCTATCGACCTTGTCATTACCACCGGCGTCGTCGCCGGCAACAACATTTTTATCATTGGTTTCCACCACTACCACCCTCTTTAAGGGTATTTTTCAGCACCAGTGAGGCCAACCAACTAGATTAATTCCCCATACTGAGGCTAACATTTTGACACCACCTCGACCTCCACTATGGTCGTGATCGCCGCCGGCGACTCGTACTTTTCTGGCAGCATTTCAGTCACTTCTGGCCGTTTTTCAGGCCAATCGCCTAGGCGCGTAGATATGAATGGAGCTTCGACTAGGTCCGTTTAGGATTCGATCCCGATTTATTGTCTCATTCTACTGTGATTTATTTTAATAGGTAAGTAGACGTGTCGAGTGGCAAATTTATCATATCCCACTCTACACGGTTCATTCAACAGATCATATTTCATGATTAATAACCCTCAAGATTGTTTTTGAAACTCAGATCCAGCTCACGATGCCTTCGGGCTTATTATATTGAAATCCCTATCTAGGCCTATGTAAAAATAGTTTTTACATTTTCAGTGAGATGTGTGACAAGGAAAATCGACAGCCATGTCTTGAGATAGGGCGTGTTCTTATCAAAGCGGGCTCTGGAACTGGTGAGTGTTCATTCCATTCTCGAGGAATCCTGATAACTCTACCTTTGAGTTCCTCAAACCCGGAGAAGTGTGAAGGTTTATGGGTACTGCTATGCAACGCATATCTATACTTGTGGTGTTAAAGGGTATTAAAGGCGCATGCTTGAGAGTACTCGGCCTCTGTACTCAAGGCCAGGAGCAATACAGAGGATGTAGAGGGTTTAGAAGAAAGAAAAGAAAGTAATTTTCCCACGTAAAGGGATAGTTTAAATAGCCTAAGGAAAGAGAATGATATGGAAAGGGGATGCTACTGCTCGAGGTCGATGGCTTGCCCTTATGAGAGTTCTTGATGAAGTATGTGAGGTTTTTATTCAACATGTGGGTCGGCTCTCCTGTATAAATTTGTTATTAGTTATTTCTGGACTGGTAACACTTGTTACTGACATCTTTTTATTATATAAATAGGTGAGAATCTCAACAAATGAGCACCGTCGGGGCTGTAAAAGAGTAGGAATGAAATCGCACACACATATACTTACCGACTATGATTGGTGATGTATTGAATTGTGTAGATAATGAATTTGAATGATATTTTGTAAACTGATAAAGATATTTTGTATGTTAATGCAAATGAAAAGTGAAAAATGAACAGGGTGAGCTATGAAGCAAAGATAACTAGAATGTGAAAATTATGTTGTGTTTAGACGGTGTTTTCAATTTTTATTGCTATAAATATATATCGTTTATTGTTGACAGGTGGTCTTTATTGCACTTTTAAAGAAGATTCTATCCATTTCATTTTCAAAATAGATATTTCTTTTAAACTTTTCGTTTATTTACTTGTTTGCATATCATGATATGTATGTAGGACAATGTTAAAACCCAAATATTTCATCTATGTTTTGTATGTTGCATCACCATCTTGAGACGTGAGGGTATATCCGGATCGGCTTAATCGAATTTAGTAGATTAGCAAACGATTCGGTTACCTGTAACGTTTTTGGGTTGGTTCACAGGTGAACCGAAATGGGGTATTACATGGTAGATGCAAAAGAAACATTTAGGTTCCACTTTGATTTTTGAAGAGATTAATTTATATTTAGTAGCTAGGCAATATGTCCGTACAAATCCTCCAACCGAGCATGAGTAGACGGTGTGGTAGTTTAATTCTGTACGATGTTTTCCAATTTTGTTTGTGAATTATAAAGTTGTTTTCTAATTACCGATGTACTTTTAAGTCTTAAAACTGAAATTTCCACTTTTGATGCTTAACCAAATTAATTGATCAGGTTGGTTTGTCACGGCAGGAAGCAAGGGAGGCAAGAGCGGGCTAGAGAAGGCATCTTGGGGATATAATTTTGATTAATCTTATCGACATTCCATCTAAGGTTCCTCCTGTTTATCATCATAATGATAGCACGCGTGAGAAGTGCCCATCTCATGTGAAGCTAGATGATCGTGGCATGTGGGGCTGATTTTGCAACCCCGCGTTCAAAGGTATCGTTGGAATGTGGACAAAACATGTAGGATCGAAGGCATGCTTTGCCTTGGTTTTTGCTTACCTTTTATCTCGACGTGAGAGGAATTCCCCCTTGCGAGTGTACTATAATCGTAATAATTAATCTAAGCGCGAAAATGTTGATCACTAATGCAATTAAGAATTTGATGTACAGAGATTTATTAAGTAATATTATCCTTTACTTTAGAGAAGCATATAATATTTAGTAACTAGATAAGCATCTTATAAATGTTCCTTATGCCGGCCAAGATATGTATCCCACGAGCCAGTAATAAATTTGGTTGTCTCATCATGCAGAAGCACTCCATCCATACAATGTCATTTGACGAGCCTCATATGCGTATTTACTATGAACTAGCTTTGCCCAAAACTTCGGTATAATTGATAGTTTTTCGTATCATTTTAATTCTTATCTAGTTTCTTAAACTCGAGATTTTTCCAAAATCGCTTTTTTTTGGAAAACACAACATTTTAACTGGAAATTTGTTAAATATTATTGAAAAAATATTTTTAATATTTAATTAATTATTTTATTTAAAATTATAAAATATGAATATTAAACTTGGTTCAATCTACACCATCGATCCGATATAACGAAACAACCGTTAATGTAATTAAAATTTTGTATGGAAAATCATATTATAGATCATAGTGGGCTAGACGCACGGGCAGTGCATGTATGACAGCCATGGGCCATATTAGATAAGGCCGGCTTCCGGACGAAAATTCCATTCCTGACTACTTCTTTCCACTGATTAATGTCATCTCTCCCAACACTCGGCTATGACCTGATGGTCTCTATTCGATGGGCATATCCAGAACTTTTTCTTTTGTATTATGTATGATTTTATTTTATTTATTTTTCATCTTATCCTTATACCTTCCACCTCCTCTAATTTAATTTATTGCTTTACAAACAATGCAGATAGATATCTCATCACCACTCAATGATCCATACATAGATATTATACCATCTTTCCTTTGTTTCTCGGCCCCCGGCTAAATTGGTGCTCATCACTGAGCGGAAAAGAACTTAGCAACCATCATCGTGAACTGAGGAGCTAATTTAACAGGAAGTTTTAATTTCTTGGTCAGTGTATATGTAGAACAATACAACAAATGAAGATAAAGTTGAAAAATAGGTATATGTGTGTGTACATCTAGAATCGATCACCTGGGCCTCTTTTAAAGTTGAAAAATAGGTAAGATAAATGTTTAACACTCTTAATTAAGAACGCGTTTTAGTTAGAGGGGCTGTCGGATCGTATATAGCGAGAAGAGAAAAGGAAGACGTGCATCCGGGCGAAACGCTAGTATTAAGTTTATATTATTATATTATGGTTGTTGCTGCTGTTATATCATATAATTATATACGAAAAACTATATTATCCACGTCCAAATCCAAAACGAGACGTGGAATTATGCGGCACCACAGCATCCCAAGTGCCCTCCTCTCACAGGCTCTCCGGGCAGATAAAACCAGAGACGTGACATCCTGGCGGACCCACTTCGTGCAAACAAAGGGCGCGTGGCAGGCATTGACGTGGACTTCACTCCCTGTCAACCGCGTTAATAAAGCGTACAAGACTGGTACGTGGCCATCCCTCGACACCCCTCTCTTTTTTATTCTTTTTCCAAAGCACTTGTACGTTGGCGCTTCCAATATCCTTTTTTTTAATCTTTTGTATTTAGTTGAACTAATGCCAGACTTGCGTTGGCATTATATGCATCAATGTTCTTGTCCAACCGGCGACTTCGCACAAATTGTCACCACTGTGATGAAAAACACTTGGAAAGATACAACAAAAAAAACATTTCATAACGAAACACCCTAGCTAGCTAGTACTCATAAGAAAAAATAATAATTAATTTTACTTAAAGCTTTATTGATGTGGATGAATTATGGGCACCGAGCAGTACGTACTATGGATACAATGAATTCTGTCCGTCAATTCATATAATGCTTTGGCTACACTCGCGCATAGCACTTCAATGGATGGTGTTTGCTTTTCGCTGCATTAGCAACTTTTTAAAATTTGTTTAATTGACTCAATCAAAAAATAATAATCATGGGGGAGTAGCAGCCAGATACAATTAATCAATCTCCCCAATATGGTGACACACATCACTCGCTCACAAGTCATGACATCCATGCAAGACAGCAGCTGCCATGATGTTTCGCTCGAGTGGAGGGGGCGGGGCCACCACCACTCCCATCCCTTCATTTTCTGGCCGACACTCCCAACGATAAATATCTTCTCTCACTTCCGTTATATCATCTCTTTTAGTTAAAGCTGTAAAGGTTAAAACTTCCAAAACCCCGTCTTCTCGCTCGTTTTATAAGAAATAATTAGGTAAATAAATACATACTGATCTGATTACTATTTACTGCTACTACTCTGGTCCTCTTCATCCATCAAACTATACATGACCATTACGTTATGTGGCCCTTTTTCTCCAACATAACTAGCAAGCACCGGCTTCTCAGACGTTTGTATGTTTTTCATGATTAAGACTTGGGCGATCATTGTTGATCAATTGAATGACCAAGATGGCCACCTAATTAGGTGGTTATGACCCGATGATGACGAATGAAATAAATAGATAGGATTAGGGAGATGCTTCTTGTGCTCCCTGATTTTGTTTTTGTTATGCGGTGGTGTTCACACAAGTGCAACTTTCTTTGCTTGCAGACATGTCGCATGACCAGTACTCCAGCTCCACCAACGTCGGCCAAGACGATGACTTTAGAGACATCCACGCTCTGACTCCACCCTCTCCGGCACTAGTCACGGCGGGTGCAACCCAACACCATCGATCCCCCAGCTTATCAGCGGCGAGCGACTCGGCATCGAGCGAGAATTTCACCACCATGAGCCGGGAATTCAACGCCCTCGTCCTCGCAGGATCGGCGATGGAGGGCCGCGGCGGCGCCGGCGAGGCGCCGCCTGCTGGGGTGAACCTGGAGAGGATCGGGGAGGATCGAGAGGTGGAGGAGACCAACCCGCTGGCGATCGTGCCGGACGTGAGCGCACAGTTGAACCGGCAGGCATCATCGCCGGTGAGGCGGTCGTCTTTGGGGGCTGGAGAGGGGCTGACCGTGCACAGGGTGAAGAAGGAGGAGGTAGAGTCGAAGATATCGGCATGGCAGACGGCCAAGGTGGCCAAGATCAACAACAGGTTCAAGCGGGAGGATGCCATCATCTCTGGTTGGGAGTCTGAGGAGGTCCAAAAGGCCAGCACGTGGATGAAGAAAGTTGAGGTACGCACTCGCCCACTTATTACTTAATACCCATGTTTTACGCCCGTATTAATTACTTACTGTGATTGATTCTTGTATATATAACACGTCTAATTATTATTAATTATAATAATTCTCTCTAAAAAATCTATATCTATTGATCGGCTTCTTAATTAATGGTCTTCCCTGCTACCTATTCTCATTCTTCGATTTTCAGATCATTATAATGATTCCTTCATTTTTTTATTGATCTACTATTTGATTCAGTTCCCAATAATGAACCCCACAATGTTCATATTTGTATATCCAGGCGACTATTACCTGTACCCCTTCCCCTCTTAACTGTACTAACAGTTAGTCACGGGCTTAAGGCTAATGTCAAACGGTGGGCAACGGGGGTCGTAGAGTGTGATTCTTTAGCCAGTCTGAGTATTAATTAATTCACTTGATCCATTAATGCCTCTTAATTTGATTGGGAATTCAAAACTCTGTATTAATTTTATTAGCTTCAACGTCTAATATTTTGGTTGCTTTAGGAATGTAAGGTGTTGTTATAATGGGTAATTACTTGTGACAGAGGAAGCTGGAGGAGAAGAGGGCGAGGGCAGTAGAGAAGATGCAGAACGATATCGCAAAGGCACGGCAGAAAGCGGAGGAGAAGAGGGCGTCTGCAGAGGCCAAGAGGGGAACGAAGGTGGCCAGGGTCCTGGAGTTGGCCAACCTCATGAAAGCCGTTGGCAGGGCTCCTACCAAGCGTTCTTTCTTCTAGCTTTTAGCCAGCGTTTTTACCGTAAATCAATCAATCTATACCTACGGTCCTATGGTAAATAGTAATAGTAATTCCACCAGCCATAGAAACAATAAAATATCAAAAAGAAAAAGTTTATATGGTTGCTTTGTGCTTTGCTTTTTAGGTTAGAGCATGCCCTTTGAGTGAGAAGACGGCCCCTTTTGGCGTGGTTTGTCATGCACTATGAAATGGAATATATTTCATATTGCTAGTGATGTATTTTACTGATTGCTTTCATCAAATCCGAATGCCTTTATTTGGAAAGACTTTTTCCATATTTATATATATATATATATATGTATATATACATGTCCAAGAGTCCAAGTCAGATATTTATTTGTGATAAACAGTTTGTATGATTTAGTATTATGCGGTATGGTGTGAAAATTCTATTGTCTCCCGCCAAATAATTATTAATATTTTTGAAAACCACTCAAAACAATTATGGTGGGATTACTGGTATCTAAAATGTCCTTTGCCATGAAAACCATTGCCTCAAATATCATTGCGAAGGGTATTAATTAATTTGATGCGTACATAAATGCCGCAGCTACAAGCAGGTTATTATTTTATTGAATTTACGGGGACGAGGTGCCGTGGAATCGAGAGCTCTGAGTGGAGCAGCAAATGTTGCAGCCGTGACCCAACAATTTACCTTTTTCTGAAAAAAAGGTAGTGATCCAACAATACTCGATCGGTTAATTCGATGTCTTATAAATTGATAATAGCTGCATCTGGTACAGAAAGAGCAAGAGTCAATACTCACCAACAAGCTATGATAAACAATGATATAACATCAATTTATGCATCTCTCACCCGTCAAAAGAATCCAAAATTGCAATTCTAGTTGGCATCCGAGTACAGAAGAAATGGTCACTGGAGAATCAGCATACGTTCCCTGTTTCATCCCTTCCACAACGCATTCAATTGGGCACATTTTCAAGCCTTGCGTTCGACCTGGTGCGCCTCCCGAATGTGAAGAAAGATCTAATCTGCGTCTGACGCGCCAAAACGAGAAACTAAATTAGAATAATGAACTTCAACGGGCTATGCACACACGTATACTATATATACATATAACATGAACACAACACGAAACTCGCTCGCAATTTAGAAGCTGCCTTCCCAACATCAGCAGTTTCCAGCGGTACAAGGACTTTCTGACTTTTATCTTCCATCAAGTCACTTATCAAAGAGCCAGCCCTCTTCAAGCCTGCAATTGAAGCCATCCCTAGGTTCCTTATATGCCAAAAAGGACTTCAAAGAAAACAAAGGATGATCAAAGAGCCAGCCCTCTTCAGGCCTGCAATTGAAGTCATCCCTAGGTTCCTTATATGCCAAAAGGACTTCAAAGAAAACAAAAGACGGATATGAGCGAAACCAAATAACATAGTCTGAGCGTTTCAACAGTCTCATCAAGACCAAGAATTTTCTGCCTTAACCCATGGACGATCACTACGAATGCCACCCTCTTATGTGCACATTATCATATCAGTAGAGATGATGCCTTAAGGTTTGTGTAGCATGATCCCAGATCATCGTTGACCACATTGTGATCAAAGATGCCAGAAGTCTTCCCTCGTTCAAGCTCATCCAGAGCGTTTCTTAGGCGTTTTAAGACTTGTTCCTCTGTCTCAGTTCCCCTAATTAACAGTACCGTGAAAAGAATTTATCATATTAGTGACTGCCGCGATAAACAGACAGAATGGTATATGTAGAGCTGTATTAAGTCATACCGTGCTCGGAGGCGCTTCTCGAGTTCTTCAAAAGACGGAGTGCAGATAATATAGTAACAACTTCAATAGAACTCGCCTTTACAAAACGGGCAGTACCTTGAACATCAATGTCTAAAATGCATTTCTGCAGGGAAAATACCCAACGATATCAAGTGCATCTGATGAAATTAAGTAGTGTGCATGAATATGGTACATTTCTAACGGCACTCTATCAACTTCCCTGGGAACAGTATCCGCATACCTACATCTTTGAGCTTCACATGACTAAAACCTTTATATAGCGATCAAAACATGCTTTATCTCAAGAATATCAAATAGTGCCCAAAATAGTCAAGAGCATAAACAAACGGCAATATACCTTTCCTGAATCTGTCACTGCTTCAACAGCTTCAATTCTCGTCCCATACAAATTTCCATGCACATGAGCAGATTAAGGGAACTTGCCATCTCTTATATCTTTCTCCATGACACTTCTTTGGGTGAAATGGTGGTGAACACCATCAATTTCTTTCTCACTTGGATTTCGTGTTGCATGACTTATAGAAAAGCCAAAAGCTGATGGGGATTCTTCCTCCATAAGCTTGGATATCAGCGTGCCTTTTCCAACTCCAGAGGTCCACTAATGACCACAGGCTTAGGAGCAGCTCCTTAACGCCCTACTCCAAGCAACATCCTCCTCAGATACTAAGTACTTCTTCTCCTACCTAACAAATGAAGTGTCCACCTAAAAAAAATAGTAGCAACAAAGGTTAGCAGAAGAGATAATTCATTGAATTGAATTGAGTATAACGCCTACTACTTGTCTTCAATAGAATAAATCATGATGTTCAAACCTGTGAAACTGACGATATAGAGCATATAACATTATGTTTTTCAAGACCTGAAGAAACCAGATGGAATCATTTGGTACAGCATCCTTTTTCAGAGTTAAAATCCTATCCTTATTCAGTAGCACAACCGATTGGCTGCTGGATGAAGCAGGACCGTGCATAAGACGGACGGAGAGAACCTAAAAAAACATGAAGACTTAAATTACCATGACGGAAATCAGTACAAGCTGATTTTGTATTAAAAAAATCTGCAGTCTTTAGAATTTGGGAGTAAAAGCTATAACCATTTACCTAATGATTTATCAGAAATCTTGACATCGAGTGATGAAGCAGCTCCATCTTTAGTCCTACCAACCGCATACTACCACAAAGTACTGTAGCATTAGAGCATTACTTAAAAGACCCATGATTTCATAGGGAAACCAGTAATTTACTACCTGTAATGAAACAAATAATTAAAATTCTTAATATTAATGGTTGGGCCTCTTATGCCTAATTTTAAATAATCAAAAGAAATTTGCATATAAACATTATGTGCCTCTTGAAGGCTTTCTTACTCATTTATATATAATTTATCAACATCATCTATGACGGATATAAAAAACAATCTCCTTTTATATATTGGGCGATCCCAAAACTAGTATCATCTGATAAACTCACTATTTATTAGACAAGGGATTCACTTATCATCACTTAAATTCTCCTTATGCCATTGGACAGAACCCATAAAAGAAACATCTATAATCGACATAGGTAAACATCGGAGCCTACTCAACTTTGGTACTAATATTTAGCCCTTTAGGCCATAAAAAAGAGATTTTATATAATTAAAGAACACTTGCAATATGTGTCACGAGTTTTTCTAAATTTAAAAATTGGTTCAAAAAATAAAATTTTCTCATTATCCTATATAAAAGCTTTCAATATCATCTACAACTTACGTATAATAAACCCAACATTAATTAACCAATAAGAACGGGACACTCACAATCTTTTTATAATGATGTAAGATTACGACAGCCATCGGAGTCTGAATCAAAATCAGGGGAGGACATTCCTTGACCATCAACTTCACGTGATTAAGCGATGTACATTGAACGTCGTTTGAATATATGGGTACAACTATGGAAGGGAAAGCCTTTGATGGTTGTTTATTGCGTCTTCATTATTATGAAAATTATGATACGAAGGGGGGTTTTGTAACACCCTGTTT
>JAURVB010012282.1:0-30872 GCA_033002965.1 Piper betle | reverse complement strand
ACCGCCGGGGTATGTGGATCACAGTGGATACCTCCTCCACATTGTTTTGGAGTATAGCGGAATCGCTCCACCGCATATTAAAATAAACATAAGGAAATAGTGGAATGTACTTGTTTTGTTTTATCTATTATACTACTTAGTGTTGTAATCACTAACGCGGAATTGCCTCCGCAGGTATGCAGATACAAGATTAGGTGATTGACATCCAGAGTATGGAGCAAAATAAATATGAGGACTCCTTTTTTTATTTAATTGAGAAATAAGTGTGGCTGCTGGGAAACGGTCCAAGAATATGGGATCTTATATATGTTTTTGTTAAATAAAAATTTTAGTCATATTTACTTAATTGTGAGTAACACCTGGCCAGCTAGGCCCACAATATTTTGACAAATGGCCGGGTCGTTACAGAGTGTGTATGGACCACACTAGTACTCCTTCAAACCATGAGGTAGTGAGGAGTGTGAGGGTGCTGCTTAACGTAGTACATTTCTAGAGTTTGTGGCACCAAATTAGATGTTCCTTTTGCCACTCGACTACCGTGGTAGGTGCAATATAGTGGATGCGAGGGCGTAAGTGTTGTATGTATGAATGTGCATGCATGCCGACACTTGTTTAAGTATGTTTGATTACCACCCAGTGCATGGTAATTCTGAAGTTTCCTAAGTTTTCGTGGGAAATGAAATAACCATTTATCAGTTTGTACTTATTATTTTTTGAACCAATAACACTTGTTACTGACGTTTTTCATATTATATATGTAGGTCTTGCGATCCTGAGTTGGCTTTGGTGGGAGAACAAATAAATGCTACACACACTTGAGCTCAACGCAATTATTTTCTTTCTTACTTTTATTTATATTTGATGTATTTTGATGCATATTTAGCAATTTCTTCCGTTCTCATGACGCCAAGCAGATTGCTTTGATCTATTTTATCGATCGAGTCTTACCAGTTAACAACTTTAGACATGACTCAACTCGATCGTAACATTTTTTATTCGGATCTTAGGTGAACCAAAATTTGGGTGTATAGTTTACTATGAGAGCCATGTCTTGGTCGATTGAGATGGAAGACTTATTTTGAACTACGTGTGTGGAGCTGTCCTTAGCCAACCCCACAAGTGTTTTCTTTGGCCTTTTTTCTTAGGATTTCAGATGGTGTGCTAAGTTAGACCTAAGCAGTGATGCTTCGGTGTTTGCGGTTATAGAGGTGTTATAAGATGGATATGAGATCATGATTTCAGTAGATGGCAGCATGGATCTCACAAGCATGTCAGGATAAGCTTGTAGACACATCTTTGCTTTTAGTGTGCCAAGGATTTGGATGGCTTAAAAGTATCCACATGTTTAGTTAGCTACGGTTGGATTGGATGGTGACTAGGAGCACCTAGAACTTTAACAGCCGCGCTACAACACTTGCCTGTCTTTCGGATGTCACCACATTAGTCCTTCCTTGGGACATGGTGTACCTTTGAGACAGAGTTATAAGAGGTAACACCAGTACGAAGCTTGGAGTATGGAGATACTCACGTAGTTACGTGTCACATGAGCATGGACCATCGAGTGCCTTAAATAGATCCATTAGGCATAGTCTGAGGTTTACCTTGGAGAACTTAGACCTTCAAACAGATCTTTGTGGAGGGAGGATGTGGCTATACCAACGATTCACTTAAGCACTTGGAACACTCAGAGCACAAATGAGAGTTTGGGGCAAATGACTTGGATGGAGCACTTCCAGGTGATAATAGTGGATGAGTAGCGAGATGGATCTATAGGAGCAGTCACCCCAGATTTTAGGAGATTGGTGTGGGGTCAATATTATTTTATTATCATACGTGTCACCACAATGATCCAAACCCCTTCGGATCAGACATGCATGGTTGGACAACCTGAGCAAAGTTGTTAGCAGCTACCTCTAGAGAGAAATGCACATGAAGATAACATGTCGGCAATATTAGTGGGCTCATGAAGTACATGATCAGGATCAGACTTCAACACTTGAGTTGTACAACTGCCGCCTAAGTTGCATAACTGTCGTCTGAGTTGTACAACCACTGTCCAAGTAGCACAACTACCATCCATCACAAACAACCACCATCCAAGTTTCCCAACCAATGAGTGTGATGCACTACCACCAACCGAATATGCACTATCACAGTTCGTATTACCCAACCATTGATTGTGATGCACTACCACCGTCCGTGATGCACTACTCTATCCGAGTAAGTAGTTATTATGAAAGCAAAAGCCAAGTAGTTACCTCACCCTACAGGAGGACAACTACTTGAGGATGTACTTAGCCTTGCACAAAGACCGCATGTCATAGTATTCGTAGCCAAATAGGGTCAAATATTGTGGACAATATATAGCTACGGTAACATCATTCGAGCATAGGAAAGGTAGGCGCACTAGAATTATTTAGATGTGATGGCACATGATTGACTTCACCAACCATCTTACATATCATCACCTTGACCTGACACCCTTGGGTCAGATCTGTATTGCAAAATAATGTCATTAGACAGTGTTAGTGATAGTTTAAGAATAAGGTAGTATAACCTCCAGATCGGATGACCATAGTGGTCACGTTATTTAGTTAGCATGACAGCATACGTGTGGGCTATAGCTAGGGAATATAGATGGGATGATTAGTAGATGGTCAGACATACAGTGTGACTCCAACCAACAAGAGGAGTTTGACTCGTATTAGATGGTGGGTTTAGTGAGGAAGCGTCCTTTGGGGAGACAGTGTTTTCTTTATGCTTTGCCAACACGTTTGGGTCCTTACCTTGGGACATAGATTGAACCTTTGCCCCAAGAATAAGGTACCTTCATGGTACTGTTTATGGCTTACAATGTAGGTAGCCAATGGAAGACTAGTCTAAATGAGACAACTTCGCCCTAGCTTGGGATACCAGTGTATTCTTATCTTGACTTATAGCTTTGCTTGAGAGCCTACCACAATGGTAGTAGTCATGTGAGTCAAGATTAGTGATACAAATTGGTATAGGATGGCAGGTCACATACCATTGAAGAGCGAATGAGACACATGTCAAACCTCACTATGAGTCCCCATAAACTCAAGGAGAGATAGTGGTTCTTTGGGTCGTTTGAACCCCATCCGTTTAGAAGTGAGTGACTACTACGGTATCAAGAAACGCATGCCTATTGTTAGTTAATTGAACTAGAGCCATTAGGAATCGTCTCTCTAGACTCGTCGTTGATTGGTTATTCTATAAGCTGGCCACTTATGGCAGAGCCCAATCATGATGATCTTATAGACATGTCCATGGACCTACCTATATTTTTAAGCCACCCAATATACTATACAGAATTTCATTTCACCACTTTCACTCAGACGGAGATCCTCACGTCACCACATATAGAGTGATGTACATACCTATTAGGATTTCCTCAGCTTAATGTACTCCCCAGCACACCCAATGTTAGAACATGTGAGGATGAGACACCTAGTTAGGATTCTAGAGCAGTATGACTAGTTTTCCACGAGAGATTCATTCTCTTTCCATGTGACCATAGACAATAAACAAAGCCAAGCCTTCACCCAAGTATTTTCACACTCATCCTTCCAGATAAACCAGTCCTACTATCAATTTTTCAGATGGTTAAGATGAGGAGACATTGATCAGCACACCTGCCACAGACTAGATGTAGACTCCACAATTCCATGCATAATATGTTTACATACTCCTTGAGACACGCTATACATTTACATGTGTTCTTGCCGCCATTCCATCACAAAGGTTTTTTTAGTATGAGTTAGTGGTTATATAGATAGTTATGAAAGTGATAGCACGCACTAGAGTCATAATAGCTATCCTTATTCCATTATGGAATAGAGATACTTGACTTGGGACCAAGTTAGCTAGAACGTGGTGAGTTGTCCAGTTCATCTTATAGGGACACCTAAGTGCTTGACCTAGACTAATGATAGTTTGTCATACATCTCATTAACATACACTCTTACCTTGTATTCGTGCCTACCATATGCTTCTTCTACAATTAGGAGTGGTCATCGTATTTTTAAAGTCACCGCACATAATCGTAGGGGAGGTTCTACTTCTATTATGGCTAGGGTTGTTCATATAGGATTCCTTTAAGTCTAAAATTTACCTTTATAGTACGAACTCTATATGCATTCTACCAAGCTTGGTGTCCGTTTTTTTAAGCCTCTATATAGGTTTGAAATCCGCTTCCGTAAAGTTTGTATGCGATAACCCAACGAGTAATATATAAATTATAATATCATGATTTGGTTTGTCCCTTCAGACTAAATTGGGGTCTTACAATGTGTGTATATATATATATATATATATATATATATATATATATATATATATTATCTGTGATTGCTGTTTTTCAGTGTAAGGGCCTACATGGCCGAGGTTGGACATTCCAAGTGGAAGTTCGAAAAGGAAGGTAAGGTGGGAGTCATCGCCGGACTAGGGGAGTCATCGCCAGATTAAGGGAGTCAGCGGCGGTGCTAGGGTATTTCTTAGTCGACAGATTTAGGCAGATTTAAGTTTAATTAATTGATAAAACTCAATAAAATTAGCAACAATCCTAAATCTAACATCAAATAATAAATCTTTTGCATGCTAATCTCAATAAAATTGAATAATTTTCATGTAATTATCTAATTATCAGATATCAAACATGATAATTCCAAATCTATTACTTGATACAACAACTAAGAAAGATAATTACGAAATTCATAATTATTCAAGCATAAAATCAACTTAATGATGATTCAATTGATATATTTAATCACTTATGGATTTAAAATCCGTCAAAACCAAGTGATTGCTTTAATATCTAATCAAATTTCACAATTACATCATTGTAAAACATCGAAAGTGATTTAATTCTTTTATATCAGTCCTTAAATCATGATTTTTAATCTTTTTTTTTGAAATAGCCTAAATTCTTGATTATTATGCACGAAACAATAAAAATCATCAATAAAAATGATTTATGATCAACAAATAATCTAATCATGTTTTGATTGAAAAAAATAGCATGAACATCTTGTTCTTGTGGCGTTGTCTTATACCAAAGTAGAATTTAAGTATATGATAAAATATAAATAAGATAAAAACTTATTTTGCAATAAATTAGATTCATGGATAAGAGTCACAACGATCGCAATCACTAGAAAAAAGTCCGATTTATACAACCTATCATTCTCTTTGAAAACACCATGACTATTTATTTTTTCTGTGATTAACGCCGAGAAAAAGATGTAATATTAATAAACTTTTATATCATTATCTAAAACTAACTAATCAAAAAAAATATTATGCAATAATATTTGATTAACTTAAGACTAAGGCTAAGTTAATCTTTTAATTGATTTAATAAATCCACCCCTTATTTGTGCCTCCACTAAAAAATACGCCAATAATTATATAATAAATCTTTATTTTCCTTAAAAAATTGAAATTAATCTATAGTTCACAATAACATTTTCCTTAAAAAAGAGGTTTTGACCGCTTGCACAATTCAACCGATCAATAGCTTTTTTATTTTCTATCTATACAGATTCATCAACGATCGCATTTACCAGTCGATAAAAAATCAAGCTTTAGCAGTACTCCAGAAGAAAAAGAAAATCCAGAAATGAGTAGCAGGGGTAAACTATAAAAGAAAACCAAAAACAATAACAAGGATACGAAAAGCAGTACATTATTTTGGACCTTCAATATTAATTCATTGTTAAATTACTGAATGATTGAGGCACACCATAGACATGCCCATTTCAGAATTCAAAATATATAGAGATAACTCTAAGGACCACCACCACCATCCTCGCTGTAACGCCAATAGCGAATTGAACAGAACCCAAAAATAACACAGCAACTTGCACCCACTCGAGAAGAGTAAAAGCATTAACCCTGTTGGTGCTCACGGCTTCGAAAGAATGGTTGTCTCAGCAATCATGGACGTAACAACGTAGGGGTCCATGTTTGAGGCCAGGTCTCCTATCCTCGAAGTACCCTACATAATTTGAAATCTTACAATTTCCAGTACTTTAACCAGCACAAGTTACGATACAGACTACCATAGCGTGGAAGAGATGTGCACCTTTGCCCTCTTTTTCTGTGTCACGACCTACGCGGATTTAATGCACCACGGTTTGCCACTCCCTAGAATGATACCCCCAGAGAAAGTGGGTATAAAGCAATAAAATCAAATGAATTTTCAGTTGCTTTGATAACAAAAAGGAAGAACTGCATGCAGCACTACCCATAGGAAAGAGTTGATATCAGCAGTTTCATGTCGACCAGTTAGACGACGCTCATTCCCTTCACCATTGATACCACTAATATGGATCCCAGCATAGAGGCAGGCCTTGTAGTGTGCATCCACAATATCTCGACCAATAGCTTTGTCAGCACCCACGCCACAGTAGTATGGACCCTAAAGCGTAAAGCACACAAGATCCATTAAAAAAGAAAGAAAAAACTTACCCGAGGTAAATCTAATAAAAATTTAACTAACAAAATGCCTTGTAAACAAAATTTAACAAGAAGGCAAATAAGATGGTCACATTGCGTCGGCAAACATCAGTCAAATTTCTAAGATAAACAATGGTACGGATTATTAATGTTACCGAGGAGAACGAGAGGACAATGACACAAGTAAATATAAAAAGATTAAAAAAGATTACTTACTGAATGGTGAACAAATAGTAAAGAGCCTAGCAAACATGGAGACTAACACTCCTAGAATGTTGAACTTACTGACGTAAATACGTACTATTAAATCGAGCCAAAACATATCAACAAAAAAGCCCCGAATTATGTACCACACTAGAACCCCAGGATGTACCTAACAGGCACCCACGAATACACATTAGAGAATCAGATCAATATAAAGCAATGCATAGAACATGCATTCAATAAGAAAGCTAATGGTTGGAAGCTCTACCTGCGGACCAGGATAACCGCCAACGGGCCACCCAAGTGGCCATTTCACCTCCTTCTGCAGAAGGGTATATACTCTTGCTCAATTCCATACCTGCCCATCGCATCAATTTAATAAGTACTTGTACTTAATCATAAAGACTTGACAAATTGATAGGCTTGTACATCCAGGAAGGGGCAAAAGGTCATTACCATGGCTCGTACATCCAGCTTGACCTTTTGTTAGTCGGGATGGGCTCTCCAGCAGGCGTGTACGCATCGCACATAACCTAACAAACAACAGACAAAATACCTCTTGAGATGTACAAAGAGGACCAGTTCCCAGCATGAGATCAACACAAGGGTCATGGTATCTAAAACTCACAAGGATGTTGTTGCCCCTTCTAAAGGGATCGTTGAAGATGCATGAGGACTGTTCCAAGTCAATTAGGAAAGCGTAAGTTAAAATCAAGAAAACAGGGAAGTGCGAAGGGCAAGGATACTTACTAGAGAATCACTTCACTGTCCTCCCCGGGGCTTGACCTGTGCTAGAACCGTCGTAGTTCCACTTGGGTAGTTTTGATGGATCGTTCACTCGGCCGGGAAGAGTCTGCCGAACAAAACAATGCCATAAGAAAATAAAGGCGCTATACGACTAACAAATCAACTCGACGCCTACATATTGACAACTTCGTCGTAAAAAACACAAAAAAGTTACCCTGGCCTTGCTCCTTATGTCCAAGCCCGATCCACCTATCCTGTGACATTGAAAAAAAAAATGAAAGAAAAAAATTTACATAATAAACATCAAGGAAAAAGATCAAACGTGTGAAAGGAAATCCAAAGATCGAGCCTAAATGGCCGCACCATCATGCGAGGAATTGAAAGATAAAGCGACAGGAGAAAATTTGGAGAGGTACCCATCCAGCCAAACCACAAAAATGGACAAAAAAACATAGGAAAAAAAAAGAGTTGATACGTAAAAAAAAAGTAGGTGAAGAAGTAGAGATGATGAGACGATGAAGGAAAGAGTTACAGACCATATGTATTCAGCAATGATCTTCTTCTCAGCAGTGTCGGAAAGATTGAGCTTGATGAGATCGTTGAGGACAGACATGGCAACGGAGAACCAACGACGACGGTTAGAAGTCACGCGGCCAGCGAGAAGATGACAGGGGAGGTGAGGCGGACGGGGGAAAGAGGTGAAGAGCGCTTTCATGGAGGTAGTAGGCGTGGAATGACTAATTAACAATCAAGTCATTTGGGGGTCAACGATATTTATTTATTTATGAGGATTAAATGGCATTCACAGATCTTCACAACTCGTGATCTGAACATGATTTTCCTTCCGTGAAAAAAAGGAAAAAAGATATTTTTTACGAAATAGTCAAAATGAATCTTTTATTTACCAAAGTCTTTTAATCCAGACTTAAGTAGACAAAAATATTTTCCACTATTTGGTAAAAGGTATGGGTGAATTAATTATAAATTATTAATATATATACCACCATTAGATTTTATATATTTATTATTATGACAATATTCATCACAGATTTCTCTATAACAATATGTGCTTTTTACGCTAGAATGAATACGCCAAGATTATTTATAAAAATTGGTATAAAATAAAAATATTTGCTAAAGAAGGAAAATTTTATCAAATTTAAATTAAAATATATTTGCCGTAACAAAGATTCAGGTTACAGGCGAGATAATTTAGCATATCAGTAATAAGTTTGATCAATTATATTTTGCTTTGTGAAAAGGGTTATATATATATATATATATATATATATATATATATATATAATTACTTTCGTGCACCAGAGGAAGGGAAACTTATATGTGCCACATATTAATTTAGGTTGTCTAATTATAAGGGCAGTCCAGATCTATTGGTTAAAAAAAAAAGAAATTAAAATTTAATCTAGGCTGTCCGATTACATGGACGGCCCCGATCATCAAGTACAGCCATGCCGGCCTTTTGCCAACTAGGAGGAGCTGGCCGCCGCTGTTGCCGCCCAGTCCCTCCTTCAACTCCTCAAGGGCTGACAACGATGGCGACGCCAACACAACCAGGTGCCAACGTCGGCGGAGCTAGGTAGAGCGGCTGCGGCGGTGGTGGGGGAGGGGGTGTATGCGGGCAGAGGAGGGAGGGAGCGTCTACGGACGAAGGAGGCGGCGGCAAGGTAGGTTGGAGGCGCCAGCCGGGGTAGGGAGGGTCGGAGGCACCCCAAGATAATGGATGGTTGGGGAGCGAGAGGGTGGACGCAATGGCGGCGGGAGATCGGCAAGCGGCGGCGAGGCAGCGAGGGTTGGAGGTGGTGGCCGGGCAGCGTGGGTCAGAGGCGGCGGCGAGGAATCGTGGGTTGGAGGTGGCGGCCGAGGCAGCGCGGGTCGGAGATGGCGGCCGAGGCAGCGCAGGTCAGAGGCACCCCCGCCGGTTGTCCCCTCTGCTCCTCTCCACCCCTCGCCAACGCCGACCGTAGCCCCCCCTGTCGTGGCCCCCTGCCTTTACCGACGCCGACCGTGGCTCCACGTCCCCACCCGTCATCCCCCCTCTACCCCTCTCAGCCCTCCCCCCCTCCACAACGCTCCCCCCTCCGCCCGCCCTCTCACCCTGCCCCGCCCTGTCCCCCCCTTCCTTGCCCCATGCTCCCCCTTGCTCCATCCCCCTCTGCCAACCCACCCCCTCCCCCTTGCCCCATCTCCCTCCGCCAACTCGCCCCCTCCCCCTCGCCCCCTTCCCTTCCACCAACTCCCCACCCCCGGTCGCCCCCTCCTCCCCCCTCTCCCCTCCCCCTTCCCCTTCGCCCCTCACTTCCCTCGCCCCACCCCACCCACCACCCATCCGCCCGGCTGTGGCCGGAACCCCCCTGCCAGGCAAACAGGGGGAGGATACATTTTTTCATCATCAAATATGGGCTGTCCGATCAGATGGACGACCCAGATTAGAATTTGGGGTACGAAACTTTTCCTGCCCCTTGCTGAAGAAAACATTACCCATAAATATATATAGTTTTAAATTATTTTTTATTTAAATAACTCTTTGGCTGAGTCGAACTTAAAAGATGACTCTATAGTGATTAATTTAATAATTGACTATGAGTTATGTCATAAAAGTTACCAAAATATTTTTTTATTAGCTAAATTAATATTGAGTAAAGTGAATCATATATTTATAAATTTCAAGCTTCAAAAGAGTATATGTTTTTACTAATTTCATATAAATATTTATTTTATATAATTAAAATTTTAATATAAATGACTTTAAGTCATCTCTACTCCATAATATGTCTGACTTGAATCCGAGTTTTGCATTTTAAAACTATGTATAGAAGTAGTTATTGATGGGATAAAAATTATTAGCACAGTATACGAACCACTTGACATTGAAGATAATATACAAGCTGAGCATTTTATCGAGCTTGACTGCGTCAAATTCAAGTTTTGACCAGAACCGAACCGATTAAACACTCTTTATAATTTCAAGTTATGTTCACGATTTAGCAAGTCGTCCATTTGAAACCGGAACGGACAAGGTCAAACTAAACAACTCAAACGTAAAATACCCCAACCCAACTTGGCTTGTTTACACTCATAAATTCTTCAAATAAAACTAGATTTCAATCACCAAATATATGCCCCAAAAATGTGATAATATCTTCGTTGCATGACATTGTTTTTACATTTCTACCACTCTCTCATCCTTACTTTATACAATGCTAGACAAGATCGTGCCGTTCAAATGGGTATTCCGTGTTTGACTTGCTGGTCACAGTATCTAATGAACACTAACGGAAGGCTTTTACCGGTCGCTCTCGGGAGAAGAATTGATGTCTCATGGGACATTCTTTATTTTGAAGTCGACCCGTTTGTTGGTGTTGGCCATATTTTATTACCACATTCTCATTGCTGCAGCAATTAGGGCGATGCATATTAACCAAGACAAAGCACGGTAATACAAAACAAAGCCAAAAAAGTAAAAAAGTTAGAATTCATAATACGTTATTGCAAATAAGTAAAATATCAATTATGGAACTAAATACATGTGGTAATATAGCAATGTTATTTGTCCGTTATTAGGGGGTGTTTGCTCGTTAAAAAAATACACATTTAATGAACATTATTTTTATTTTTATTTTTATTTTTATTTATAAGACGCTAATATTTTGTGCAAATTAAATGATTGACGTTTCAAATTTAAATGTAAATATAATGACTATATTAGTTGATTTAATGTGGATCTATTAATTATGCATACATATATTTGTTTCATAATGAAATTTATAATTTAATCTATATATTATTTAAAGTTGTATTTGAATCCAAAAGTAACTAGTAATTGATTTTACATTGTTCAAATATCAAGTGAAAATATATATAATTTTTTTATAAATTATCATATTTTGATCCTTGTAATGATTCAGTCAAAGTAAAAATTAAAAGAACTAATCACTTCTTTAAAAGTAATTAACTAAAGTTGAAGATCATAAGTATATTTTTGTTAATATATTTGATTTTACCTTATATGTATCAAACATATGCTAGTAGAAAAAATATCTTTCATGACTACAAATTTACAACCACAAGTCCGATTATAAATTTGTAACCGTATTTCAACTGATTTACAACCGCATTAATTTTACAACTGCAATTTTGCGTTGCAACCACATTGCAACAGATTTGCAACCACATATATTTTGAAATTGCATCGTAATGAGTTTTGGTTGCAATACATAGATTATAATATTGATAACTGGTTGCCACTATTTTGCAACTGAATTTTTGTAGCAAAAATTACGGTTGCAAATGCATAGAAAAAATAAGGGAAAATATCATAAATAGCCACATTTCAAAGTTTTTTTTTCAAAAATAGCCAAGTTTACAAAATTATATCAGAAATAGCAATTTTTAAAATTTTTATATCGATTATGACCAAATTCTATCATTGATCAAATATTGATGTGTAGCATGGAAATTACAAATAATGTGATCTGAATCATGCTTATTTTCAACTGGTCCTATGTTACAACTCAAAAAATAAAAATATTTTCTACTACTTTATGCAAAATCACAGTAGAAAGTTAACTTTGTTGAAGTCATATTAAAACTAATCAGAGTGAGAACCATAAATCAAATACTTTATTTCAGAGGAAAATAACTTTATATTGAAGATGTGTCTAAATTTGAAGTCTACACAAACTCCCACTATACCAACATATCAACAAGTGGCATGATACTAATATGAACAATATACTCATAAAAAGACCTTAAATGTTAATCCCTTAAGTGGATTGGCAAACATGGACTTTAATATTGCACTATAGACACTTGCCACTCTGAAGACTGATTTTAATATATGTGTGCTTTCTTATTGGTACAAAATAACTTATGTAATTTATAAGTTGCAATTTTGTGACAAAAATTTTTTAGTTACATTCCATAATTTGATGCCCTCTTAACAAGCAAGAAGAAACTATGAGTATTTTCTTTATACTCTACCTAGATTAGCTTCTCTTGCAAACATAAATATATAACTTGAAATGAATATATATATTTGTACTGGGCATCCCAATAGAATCAAAAGTCAGAATACCTAATGATCTCTAATTTGTCTAACTTTTGATATGTGAGCATTTAATCCTTTATTGTCATGGTCAATTAATTAAATATTTATCAACATCCTCTGCAATATAATGCGAGATCTAGTCCTGCACACATACTTTTGCATATAGCTTACACAAATGGGATAGGAATAAACTAAACTCACCATCCTTAGTCACTAGTCTTTGTGCCAAAATCAGCTAAACACCTGCCCATCAATATAAGTCTTTTGCGATAGGGTGGGTATGCCGTGGGAACTAGTTAAGGTAGAACTATATACCCAAAGACAACAGAGGCTTCACCAAGAGTTTTTATTTTAAATTGATTGGATAAAAAATCTTGGCTTCACGTAAAAGACCCATATTGCTTGAAAGTAGAATATCATCTACATATTGTACCAAGATAATAAATATGCTCCCAATGACCTTGATATATATGCATGCATTAATCAGCAATATTATTCTTAATACCAAAAGAGGTCAAAACTTGATCAAACTTTCTAGTATTGCCAACAGAATGCCTCATTTATCATAAATGGACTTGTAAAGTTCAATTACATAGAACGTTATTTGAATTGTTAGACTCAAAGTTCTCTGGTTGCACCTTGTATATAAGTACACCAATGTCTCTATCAAGAATAGCTACCTTTGTGTCCATTTGATAAATCTCTAAATTATAAAGAGCTACAAGTGCCATAACCATTTAAAAGAGTCTTTCTTTGAAACTGGATATGAATTGTATTTGAAATCAATACCTTTTTCTGAGTGATTTCCTTCACAACTGAACATACTTTATAACTTTCGATGTTACCATTAGGTAACTTGACAAGATCTGAAATGTCGTTATATGCCATGGATTTTATCTCAAGCTTATAGCTTCAATCCACTCATCTTGAATGTTTATGGAGAGAAACAATATAATTGTCTAAAATTGCTTGTCTCTCTTCTTTACAGGATTTTCTTAAAGACAATTTAATGAGTTTGTTGAACTCCCAACAACTGTAATAGTTCATGATCGCTTAACTACAATTGGAGTAATAACATGAAATGTGTTTTCCTTATCAATTATAATTGTATGAGTAATGCTAGCACACTCCTCTTTAAACACAATTATCATTCCTACTATATTCAACATCCTCAATAAATTTGGTATTCTTTGTTCTAAAAAGGATCAACTTAAGGGATAATAAAATTTAAATCCCTTAATTTTTATTCCGAGTAGCCTATACAAGGTAGCTGCTAACTATTCTAGAATCTTGTTTCTTCTCATATGGCCTCACGAGACTGAGCCTCACCTAAGCAATGCCATACATGTAAGTAGCTAATATTAGACTTATTACTTGTCCACAACTTGTATGGGTGCTATTACTTTGCTAGAAACTTGGTTCAAAAAATATAAACTCCATTCTTTAGACCTTGAACATTATTCAAATAATCTATCATATCTACCTAAAATATTATTCTGTATAATCAGATTTAATAGCTTTAATTTCTTGCCTTTATTGATTCAATTTCGGCTTTGAAATCTTTGAACACGTCTAGAAATTATGGCTTCTCATAAATGAAATACAAACAGCTACAACTGGCGTAATCATCAATTAGGTTGATAAAATATTATTGCCGTTCGAAGAGGCTATAGGGAAAGGACCACAAATATCTACATATATCAACTCTAAAGATTTTGTACTCCTAGTTGAATATGTATTCCTTATATTTATTTGCATTCCCTTGATACACAAATTTTGAAATTTGAAAAATCAAACGAATTGAAAATTCCATCTCAATTGAGAAATTTTGAACATAAGTCATATTCTCAATTGAGAAATAAGACATAATTGGTCATGTCATAACGTTAACAAATTTTTATTTGTTAATTTATATTTAGTACCATAATTACTTAAATGCAAACTTCATGCCCTTTAGAGGATTGGTGGTTTAATTTATCAATTAAAATACAAGTTCTTAACTTTTTAAAATTTAGAGAAATACAACAAATTTCATTTCCAAAGGAACAAGTTTATCTAGATTTGTAAAACCCCAACTTCAGGTAAGGGTTTTACCCGCTTGTAGTTTGCCTTGTTCGGACGAGTGTTGAGTCGATTTGAGCGAGCTCGACTCAGAATAATTTTAAAAATATAAGTATGAGGCTCAGATGGCCATATGAGCATGTTATGGAGGTTGAGTATACCTGACATGCATATGATAGTTTAAGTTATGATACAGTAGAGCATGAGTTATTGGTGTATACACGAGGTATACATATGATTTTTATATGTTAGCCAGGATTTTAGGCGTAGATTTAGGCCGATGCAGCATTTAGAATCCGTTTGGGATTTTTTGGGTATTTCATTTGCATGCAGCATAGGAATTTCAGATCACTAGATTGTGCCCTTGTGGGCCCAGCTTGATTGAGTTCAGGGTTCGAGGCCCATTTAGCCTTCTTACCTTGATTCATGCCTATAGAGTCACTTTTATAACTCGAGTCAATTTTGATTTTGGATGGACTCGATCCAAGCTTTTTGTCTATATGTATATTGTATATACCTACAAATGGACCTCACTAGGCCACTAAGTTGTCGAACACTCAGATTGTGCCACATGGCAAAATCTGAGGTGTCCACTCAACCCTAGCTTTGTATATAGATTTTCAAAGGTTTTCTCCCCCATTTTCAGAGTTACACCCCAAGCACCGCCACCACTTCAGCTCGCCGCCAACGAGTTTCTACCTCGCCCTTGGCCACTGGATCGGTACAACCGTGACCACCTCACTGGCCGGCTATTAGTCCGTATCCACAATCACCACCGGAGCTGCTATAGTCACCGCCAAAGATGGTGTTTTCAAAGTCATTTTCCTTTGCCACCGCAACCCTTTCGGGCCATTTTCCGGTGCCGACGACTGTCCTTCGACAAAGCTAACTACCCCCAAAAGCTTCATCTTTCTGAGATCTACATTTGGAGACTACCCACGACCACCACCATGGCTGCAATCGCCGCCGGTGAAGTTGCTGCACCCGGGGGCGATACCACCACTTTCCAGGCATTTTTGGCCAGCCGAGGGCCGGACTCCGCTTACTGCCACCACCATTATGGTCCTCGTCGCATGGGTCGTCGATCCCGACCGGTGGCGACACCAGCCGCACAGCCATCGGCGTTTTCGGCGATGGGCAACGACCACTGTCATGCCAGTTTGCCTGTGTTCGATGTTCGCCTGTGTAGCGTTCGCATGCCCGCGAACACGTCCGCTGCCCTAGCCCAAGTTCACCTGCCCGTGCCCAAGTTTATATCTATCATGTCTACCCAGTTAACCCGGCCCATTTTCTAGTTAGTCCCAGACCAAGCTAGTTTAGTTTAGTTTGGTTTGGTTCATCTTGGTTCAGCCTAGTTTAGCCCGTTTTCATCAGTTCTTGTACCGTTTTCGATAATTCGAGAACTTCTTTATTAGTTTAGATGTATATTCACATGATTTTCCATGTTTGGATGTTATGATTACTTTTGTTTATTTATTATTATTATTTATTTATTTATTTATTATTATTCATTTCTTATTATTCGTGTATTTATTAATTATAATGCATGTTTATACGATTACTTATTATTATTAATGGTATATTTACTTATTAATATTAAGTCTTAATTATGTTTATTAAATTGTATATATATTTATTATATTTATTACTATTTGTTTGTTGCATGTATGTGATTATTTATTTGTATTTAATTATGTATTCTTGTATTGTATAACTATGATATTATTAATATTCATGATTAATGAGTATTAACTATTTTATTTATTTATTTATTGAATTATTATATATTTATTTATTTATTTATTTATATGTTTACTAACACGAGTATATATTGATATTTACTTGTGTTTACCCATGTATTTATATAGTATAATTATATTATTATTTTATGATTAGAGTATTATTTATGTTCATGTTTATGTATTTATTATTTATCTAATTATCTATGAGTGCATTTTCTTGTTTATTTATTTATTTATTATTTAGTATTATTATGTCTCGATTTGCATGCCAAATGTTTAGTTATAAGTTTGTTAGCACTGTTTTCTTTATTAGGATGTATTGATGATATGAGCACACACACAAGTATGCATCATATAGAGATGTTAGTATTTTACTTAGTAGTGGGTTCCGATGTAGGTTTTAGAGTCCGAGCTCGCCGTAGATGTGTAGATACGCTTGGAGCTTGGACCACAGGTCTGTAGGACTCTCCCTCTCTGCTTGACTCCTTGCGTGTCGAGTTTAATCGTGTTTTATACGTAGGACGGCATCGACGGTGTTTTATTGCATCCCTCCGATGTCTGGGCCATTTAGCTGTGTTTTCTACGCATGTTTAATAAAACTACAAGGATGAGATCCCTTGTTGGTTTTCGAACTAAAGCTCTAGAAATATATGATACAAGCCTCTTCCCTAAGCCTATTATATAAGTACATGTATTTTTACGAATTTCACAAATAAGAGAATGAGTGGTACGGAGATATGTATGGACCGCACTAGTACTCCTTCAAACCCTGAGGTAGTGCTGTGTATGAGGGTACTGCGTAATGCAGTACATTTTTGGAATTTGTGGCACTAACTTAACTGTTCCTTTTGCCACTCGAGTACCGTGGCAGGTGATATGGAAGATGTGAGGGCATAAGCGTTGTATGTATGAATATGATTATGAGCCGCGCATGCGAGCTAACACTTGCTTAAGTATGTTTGCTTACTGCCCAGTGTGAGGCAATCTTGAAGTTTCATAAGTTTTCGTGGGTAATGGAATACCCATTTGCCAGTTTGTATTAGTTATTTTTCGGACTAGTAACATTCGTTACTGACGTTTTTCATATAATATATGTAGGTCTTGCAATCTTGAGTCGACTTTGGTGGGAGGACAGATAAACACTACACACACTTGAGCTCAGCACAATTATTTACTTTCTTACTTTTATTTATGTTTGATGTGTTTTGACGTGTATTTAACGGTGTCTTCCATTCTCATGACACCAAGAAGGTTGTTTCGATCTATTGTATCGATCGAGTCTTACCGACAAACAACTTTAAACATGACTCGACTCGATCGTAATATTTTGTATTTGGTTCTTAAGTAAACCAAAATCGGGGTGTTACAAATTGGTATCAGAGCCATGCCTTGGTCGATTGAGATGGAAGACTTTTGTTTTGAGCCAAGTGTATGGAGCTGTCCTTTGCCAAACCAATAGGTATTTCCTTTGATATTTTCTCAGTATTTCAGATTTTTGCTCAGTCAAACTTGAGCAATGCATGTTTCAATGTTAATAAAGGAGTATGAGATCGATATGAGATTACGATTTCAGTTGATGCCACCATGGATCTCACAAACATGTCATGATAAGTTTAGAGACTTGTCCTTCCCTTTACTATGCCAAAGATTTGGGTTCCTTAGTGTGTTCATATATTTAGTCAGCTAAAGTTGAGACAAATAGTGACCAGCAGTATTTGGAGCACCAGGAGACCAATGTGGGCTCAACATTATCTTTCCATCGTACGTGTCACCACTATGATCCAGACCCCTCCGGATCAAACACACATGGTTGGATAATCTGAGCCGAGTTGATAGCAACTACCTCTGGGGAGATAGACATACTGAGATAAACATGCAAGAGACAGTAATGGGTTCACGACATACATGATCAGGATTAAGCTTCAACATCTGAGTAGCACAACTGCCGTCCGAGATGCACAACCACCGTCCAAGTTGCCCAACCACCAACCGTGATGCACTACCACCGACCGAATGCTCACTACTGCCGTCCATGATGCACAACCACCATTTGTATATTGCACTACCGCTGACCAAGTGGAGCAGTTATTGTGGATGTAAGGGCTAAGTAGTTACCTCACCCTACAGGAGGACAACTACTTGAGGATGTTCCTAGCATTGCATAGAGACCACATATCATAATTTCGGAGCAGAGTTGGATCAGAGATTGAGGACAAGATATAGCTACGTTAACATCATCCGGGCAGAGGAAAGTTAGGTGCACTAGAATTATTTGGATGTGATGGCACATGATTGACTTCACCAGCCATCTTGCATACCATCGCCTTGACCTGACATCCTTGGGTCAGATGTGTATTGCAAGATAGTCTTAGTGATAGTCTTATGGGGATCATCAGACAGTGTTAGTGAGTCTTCTAGGGATGTATATGGACAGAGTACGAGAACATGACAGTATGATATCCAGATAGGATGACCATAGTGGTCAGATTGTTCAATCAACGTGACAACATACGTGTGACCCACAATCAGGGTCACACAGGTCAAATGGTTAGTAAATGATTAGATACGCGGTTTAACTCATTTAGAGTTTGGCCTAGCTAGAGAGAGATATTTGACTCGTATTAGAATTTTGGCATAGATGATGGGTTTAGTGAGGAAGCATCCATTGGGGAGACAATGTTTTCCTTGTGCTTCGCCAGCACGATTAGGTCCTTACCTCGAGACATAGGTTTTAGCCTTTACCCTGAGTATAGGAGGTACCTTCATGGTACTATATAGGACTTACAATGCAGGTAGCCAATGGCAAACCAGTATGGAGGAGACAACTACACCCAAGCTTGGGAGCGACGCAGACAGAGACTTCAGTCAGACCGGATCATGTTGACCAGATAGAGGGACATCAGTGTATGCTCATCTTGACTTATAGCTTTGCTTGAAAGTCTACCACAATGGTAGTAGTCATGCTAGTCAAGATTAGTGCTACAAATCGGTACGGGATGGCAGGTCACACACCACTAAAGAACGGACGAGACACATATCAAACCTCACTATGAGTCCCCGTAGACTCGAGGAGAGATAGTGGTTCTTTGAGTTGTTTGAACCCTATCCATTTAGAAATGTGTGACTAGTACGGTATCGAGAAACATATGCCTACTGTTAGTTGATTAAACTAGAGCTACTTAGGAGCTATCTCTTAGACTCGTCATTGATTAGTTGTTCCATAGGCTGGCCACCTATGGCAGAGTCTAATCATGAGGATCTTAGAGACATGTCCATGGAATTACCCATATGTTTGAGCCACCCAGTATCCTATACAGAGTTTCAGCACCCCTTTGTAACTCACACTGAGATCCTCACATCACCACAGATAGAGTGATATACATACAGCTAGTAATATTTTTTTTAGCTTAGTGCACTCTTCCAGCACACCTTATGTCAAACTATGTGAGTATGAGGCACTTCATAGTTAGAATCGTAGAGAAGTATGACCAGTTTTTCATGAGAGATCCATTCACTTGTCATGTGACTAGAGATATTAGACATAGCCAAGCCTCTATCCGAGTATGTTCACACTCACCTTTCAAGATATATCAGTCCTACTATCTATTTATCAGATGGTTGAGATGAGCAGACATTGACTAGTGCACATGCCACAGACCATATGCAGACTCCACAGTTCTATGCAGAGTATATTTTCATACTCCTTGAGACACTTTGTACATGTACAAGTGTTCTCACCATCATTCCATCACAGAGATTCCCTTTAGCAGCAGTTAGTAGTCATATAGGTAGTTACGAGAGTTTTAGCATGTAGTAGAGTCATAGCAGCTGTCCTTGTTCCATTATAGAACAGAGTGAGATAAATGATTTATGACCAAGTTAGCTAGGACCTGGTGAGCAGTATAGTTCCAATTACAGGGACACTTGAGTGTTTGACATAGACTGGCAACATGGAGCCATACAGCTCATTAACAATTACTTTTATTTGGTACTAGAGTCCACCATATGCTAGTAGGACTTATAGGACACCCCCGTATAGCCGCAGGATCTTGAGTAGAGTGCCCAGAGGGTACATGTAGTTGTCTATATCATTTATGAGGATCAAGGAGACATGGATAGATGTTAGGTCGGATACCTCGCACCGATATAGTTTTTCCTCATGTAGTTTAGATTAGTACCCTGCAGTACCTTAGAGTACTTGCTTGAGGGGTGAACCTAGGTTTTTCCCACTGAGGTCATTGCATTTTATTCCCCATAGTTTGCATTGACCTTAGGAGCTAGTCCAACGAGACAATTTTAGCATGTATGGTCAGTCCAATCATATGATTCTAGCTTGTATGTAAAACCAGCGACTCGAGTTAGAGTTTTATAGTCGTTAGCCAGTCAGTTTGACCGTGGTTCGAGTCAGTTCAGCTTTCAGAACACGTGTGTGGGGCCGAGGCCGACCGTGTGCACTTGCTTTTCCCAATTTTTCTGGGATTTATTTCGAGTTAGTTATTATTCTTAACTCGAGCCGGTGTCGAGTCAAGTTTTATTTACAAGTTTGCTACCGCCCTATACTTCTCATTTTCTTCCCTGACACTTCCCCTTCACCATCCCAAACCCTAGCCACCGCCCTTGAGATTTTTCCACCGTCCTCGATGCCACCTCGCCGCCGATCGATGCCGCCGATCAATGCCACCCGCCTCGGCTGTGCCGTCGCCTTGCCACCTCGACCACGCCCGGCCACCATCCAGCCATTGCAACGCCGAAAATTGTCCTCGATTTCACGGCCATTCCCAACACGATTCCGCCGCCGTCTGCGCCGGACTGCCACCGCTGTGGCGTCGAAGCCCTTCCCCTCGACCTTCCTTACAATTCCCCCTTATCTAGCACCGCCGTCGAGGCCGGCCATGGGTTCTATCGGAGCAACCGACCGATCTCGACCTCGTCGCCGGTGGCCATCGCCGCCGCGGCTGCCCTTGTTGTCACCACCATTGGGTCAAGCTCACCGAGATGGTGCTAACCCCTACCTCTGATTGCCCCATCGGAGCAATCACTAGAAAACCACCGGAACTGCTGAAAACCGCTGGCATTGTCGCCGGAACACTGCCGGCTTGCCTTCATCGCCTTCGTCCATCGGCACCGATTTCAGTGCCAATCGCAAGGTGGTTCTTCCTTCTTTTAGAATTATTACATACATGTTGTAGTCATGGTAGCATATTGGAATTAATTTTATTAACTTCATGATTTTAGTTTAATTAATTGTGAATTATGATAAACTTGTGATCATTAGGGTAGATTGTGTTGCGTGATGTAAATGCTCGCTAATGGAATTGTTATTAAACAACTGAATAGTTAATTAAATGCTTGTTAACTAGTTAATTTATGAATTTGCATGATTTAGGTTTTGCATGTTACTATTAAGTTAAACGGATTAAATTGATTAAACCAATGTCACCTGATTAGAAAAGGTATGTTTGAAATTGGAATTAAAAGTGCTAGGTAATAAGTAATGTATGAAATCATAAAATTATTAACTTGCTTGACAATTAGAGATTTAGTGTGATTGTTGAGATGATTGTCATGTTTGATTAGATTCAAGTATGAATGTGGATATATTAGTTATATAGGCGTGCATCATATATGTATGGGCATTAGTAAATAGTTATGTTCATGTAGGTTCGTTGTAGGAGCTTGCCGTCTAGGAACGAGACTGCACTTGGAGCTTCTGACAGGTCCGTTAGGACACGCTTCTCATGTTTTATCGCTCTACTCTATCGGTTATTTGATTTATTGATCGTAGGACGTGTCAGGTGGATGATTGATCGGACCCCACCTAACACGGGTCACCTGGTTGATTGTTTTCGGAATTAATAACCTTTGAGGATGAGATCCTCAAGTTTGTTTTTGAAAATAAGATCCACCTCAAGTTGTCTTCAGGCCTATTATATAAATCCCTACCCAGCCCTATATATATATATATATATGTAGTTTTCGCATTTTCAGTGAGACGAGAGATGGAGAAACCGACTGCATGTACCATGAGTGGATGCCGGACAGTCAAAGCGGGCTCTGGATTAGTGCCAGTGGACTCTTCCTTTCCCAAGAGATCCTGACAACTCCGCATTTGAGTTCCTCACACCTGGAGAATATGGAGGTTTACGGATATTATTTAGTACAACGCATGTCCGGACTATTGGTTCAAAGGGTAGTAAAGGCGACTGCTTGAGAATGCTCGGCCTTCGTGCTCAAGGCTAGGAGTAATATGGAGGTTCGGAGAGGGCTTAGGATAAAAGTTTTACGCGAAGTACTAAAAAGAAGTGTTGAGAGTGACACAGTACCAGATAGATTGAGATGCTATTGAGTCAGCTGCTCAACGGCTCCTCTGTAGTTGCCCTTATGAGAGTTCTTAAGGAAGATATATGATTGTTTGTGTTCCCTGAGAGTTTGCTCTCATGTTCCAGTTTGATATTAGTTATTTCTGGACCAGTGACACCCATGGCTAACGTTTTTCTACTATATGTAGGTGAGGATGATGAATGGTGTATGTCAACCTTGTATGTCTTGTTTTAGAAATGCTTGGAAATGTTTTGAGAAAAGCTCTAATAATGTGCTATGCTGAAATGAAAAGGAACCAAATGAGCTGAGTATGAAATTGCAGGTGGGCTAGACCCAATTATAAGATGCGTTGTTGCTTATATCCTATAGAGGTGTGCATTATGGTTTTATATATATACCCTATAATGTGTCTATGTTTTTAACAGGTCGTCCCCTTATTGCACTTTTAGGGGAGGTTCTGTCCGTTTTATTCTAGGTTTTATGAATTTTGTTGCTATTTCAATTATTTTGGTGTGTGGTTATTATCATGACATTCACGTAGTATCCTGTTAGGGTTTTACATCTCATTCATATATTGTTTGCGCATTAGCGGCGTGCTCTATCTTGAGACGCCAAGAGGGTTATGTCGTAGCCGTTTAGGTTTTGGGTCAGCCAACTTAATCGGTTTACGAGTAGTTCGATCCTTGTAACAGTTCTGGTCTGGGTTAATAGTAAACCGGATTGGGGTGTTACATTGTATGGTCAGTCTAGTTAGATAATTCCAACATATGTGACATGTTTAACCAGTTGATTCAACCATGTGTGGTCCTGTCCACCTAGATTAGTAAGGAGCTAGCGATCTTCATTAGAGTTCAGTGTTCCATCTTCATGTTGGTCTGTTTGGGCCATGTTCAATTAACTTTCAAGGGAGAGCTATCAGTTTGCCAATGAGATGACATCTTCAATTGAGTCCTCTAATCGTAGTTGATGTGAGAAATTCTGAGCATGAAATTTTTTATCAGGATGAGAGATTGTAAAACCCCAACTTTAGGTAAGGGTTTTACTCGCTCTGTAGTTTGCCTGGTTTGGACAAGCCTCAAGTTGATTCAACCGAGCTCAACCCAGAATAATTTAAGAATATGATTATGAGGCTCAAATAGCCATATGAACATGTTATGGAGGTTGAGTATGACTGGCATGTATGTGATAGTTTAAGTTATGATACAGTAGAGCACAAGTCATCAGTGTATACACGAGGTATACAGTTTTATTAGTTAGCCAAGATTTTAAGTCTAGATTTAGGCCGATGCGATGTCTAGTATCCATTTAGGATATTCTCGGTATTTCATTTGCATGCAACATAGGAATTTTAGATTACTAGATTGTGCCCTTGTGGGCCCAACTTGATTGAGTTCATGATTCGATGCTTATTTAGCCTTCTTACCTCGATTCCAGCCTATAGAGTCACTTTTATATCTCAAGTCAGTTCTGATTTTGGATGGACTCAAACTGAGCTTTCCGTCCATATGTATATTGCATATACTTATAGGTGGACCCCACTAGGCCATTGAGTTGTGTGATGCTCAAATTGTACCACGTGGCAAAATCTGAGGCATCCACTCAACCCTAGCTTCATGTATAGATTTTCAGAGGTTTTCTCCCCCATTTTCAGAGTTACACCTCTAGCGTCGCCGTCACTTCGGATCGCCACCGATGAGTTTCCACCTCGGCCCTAGCCACTCGATCAGTACAACTGTGACCACCTCTCGGCCGGCTAGAAATCCTTACCCACAATTGCCACCAGAGCCACCGCAATCTCCACCATTGACTGTGTTTTCAGAGTCGTTTTCCTCCGCCACCGCCACCCTTTCAGGTGATTTTCTGGCGTCAGCGACTATCCTCCACTAAGCTAACTACCCCAATAGCTTCATCTTTCTGAGATCTACATTTTGAGGTTACCCATGACCACCGCCGTGGCCACGATCACTGCCGATGACATCACCACACCCAACGCCGATACCACCACTTTCCAAGCATTTTCTGGCCAGCTAGTGGCCATCGGCTGACCGCCGACACCATTATGGTCCTCTTCAGATGGGCCGTCAATCCCAACCGGCAGCAACACCAGCCGCCCCACCGTCGGTGTTTTCCAGCACACGGTCAACAGCCACCCCGTCGTGCCTATTTGCCCATGTTCGAATCTGTTCACCCATGTTCACGTCCACATGCTCACGATGGCGTCGGCTGTCCTTGCCTGAGTTCACCTGTTGTGCTCGATTTTTTGTCCATCATGTCCACCCAATTAACCCGACCCATTTTCCAGTTAACCCAGACTGAGCTTGTTCAGTTCAATTTGGTCTCGTTCAACTCGGTTCAGCCCATTTTTAGCGGTTCTTGCACCGCATTAAGTAATTCGAGAACTTCTATATTAGTTTAGATACACATTCACATAATTTACCATCTTTAGATATTATGATTACTTTTATATATTTATTATTTTATTTATTAATTTATTTATTATTATTATTATTATTCATTTCTTATTGTTTGTGTATTTATTGATTATAATGCATATTTATACGATTACTTATTATTATAAATGGTATATTTACTTATTAATATTAATCTTATTTATGCTTATAAAATTATATATATATTTATATATATATATATATATTGGCTTGTTTGCATGTATGTGATTATTTATTTGTATTTAATTATGTATTCTTGTATTGTATAACTATGATATTATTAATATTTATGATTAATGAGTATTAACTATTTATTTATTTATTGAATTATTATATATTTATTTGTTTATTTATTTATATATTTACTAACACGAGTATATATTGATATTTACTCGTATTTACTTGTGTATTTATGTAGTGTAATTATATTATTATTTTGCGATTAGAGTATTATTTATGTTCATGTTTCATGTTACCTTAGTCCTACATCTAATACCTTCTGGTTTAAGATCAAATTTATTAGTGGGATGTGCCTGATGATCATCAAGTTGGTTAAACAAGTTTTTGATGAGATGACTTAAGCCCATCATGTTGCACTTTAAACAGTCCCTACCTATAAGTATAATAAACAATCAGAGCTGCTTGCGAAGCATGGTGGACCTGGCCCACTTGATTTCCTTTGCAAACAAGAAGAAGATGAGATTATTGAAAATGAAACCTGGAATTTGATACAACAACATGCTTATTACAATATAGGAAAGGGAAATAAAATGGAACAAGATGAAATAAAAAATATACCTATAATGAGAGAACTAGAAAAAATAGGATTAATAGGAGAAGATATAAATAATAATAAATGTAATTATGAATTTAGCCTTAACATTAAAAATCCAGATCTAATAATAAGAACAGCAAACTTAGAATATAGTCCTGACGACATAAAGGAATTTAAAATCCAAATAAAAGAATTAATGGAGTTAGGATTAATCAGAAGATCAGTAAGTCCCCATAGATCAGCTGCTTTTATAGTAAGAAAGCATTCTGAAATAAAAAGAGGAAAAGCTAGGATAGTATTTAATTATAAAAGATTAAATGATAATACATATGAGGATGCTTACAATTTACCTCATAAAGATAGTATTATAAATCTAATACAAAATAAGAAAATATTTAGTAAGTTTGATTTAAAAAGTGGATATAATCAGATAAAAATGAAAGAAGAAGATAAACCTTGGACGGCTTTTACTTGTCCCGAAGGATTATTTGAATGGAATGTATTGTCTTTTGGATTAAAAAATGCTCCAGCTATATTCCAAAGGTTTATGGACAGTTTATTTGGAAAATTCACTTTTTGTATAGTTTATATAGATGATATCTTAGTAGCTTCAGATAACATGAAAGAACATCTCCATCACTTAGAACAAGTGTTTAGGACCATAAAAGAAGCAGGTATAGTTATATCGAAGAAAAAGACTGAAATTGGAAAATCCTGTATAAATTTTTTAGGATTAAAAATAGGAAAAGGAAAAATAGAATTACAACCTCATATAGTAGCAAAAGCTTTAGAATACCCAAATAAAATGGAAAATAAGAAACAACTACAATCTTTTTGGGATTACTAAACTATGCTAGGAAATTTATTCCTAAACTATCAAAATTAGTAGGACCTTTGTATGGAAAACTAGGAAAAAATGGACAAATATATTTTAATCAAGAAGATGTGAAACTAGTCCAACAAATAAAAGAGCAAATAAAGGCAATAAAACCACTGGAGTTACCTCTAGAAGAAGAATATAAAATAATAGAAGTAGACTCTAGTCAGGAAGGCTGGGGTGCTATTCTAATTACAAAACCAAGTGAATTCTCAGAAAAATCTACGGAAAAAATATGTGGATATGCATCAGGAAATTTTAAAAATCAAAATTGGACAAGTTTGGATATGGAGATACAAGGGGTAATAAATGCAATAAATAATTTTAAGTTATATCTAAATAAAAGGTTTACTTTAAGAACAGATTGCCAAAACATAGTAAAATTCATGGAGAACCAAAATAGCAAAAGACACAACTCAAAAAGATGGCTAAACTTTCAAAATGCTATACAAGGAATGGGTTATACCGTAAAATTTGAGCATATTTCTGGGAAAAACAATGTATTAGCTGATATTTTATCTAGAAAATTTGCAGGGAAAAAGAAGAACATTGCCTAATTCTTGAGGAAAGGAGTCTTCAAGACAACGAAGAGTTTGAAAACTCTAAAATTCAGGGTTATGATTCCTTAAAAATCAAGGATTTTAGACCTGTTCTAAAATTCATAAGTTATAGTTCTTTAAAAACTAAGGGTTATGACTCCTTAAAAGTCAATAATATGCTAACAAGCTTATTTGATAGGATGATGGCTTCTTCATCTTCTTCATCAAAAAGAATGACAGCAAGAGAATTTAGAGAAAAAATGAAGGTTCAACCTAAGTCTGTATCTTATGGAGATGAACCAGTAAAGCTTTATAATTTTGGACCGTTTCAGTTGTTTTCTTTTGGTGAAAATAAGTATGAAGCTCCCAATAATATTGCTTTGGATGAAAGCCAACAGGCCTTGGTAGATAATCTATGGAACAGTAGGTCTACCATTCCAAAAACATAGAGCTCTGCAAGCATTATGTCAGTATATGAGCTCGATCCAGAAAAACCAGCTTCAAAAAATTTCAGCCATTATGTAGTGACCAAAGGACATCAGACAGGGGTATTTGTTAGGTGGAATTCAGTTAAACAAGCCACTCATGGACATGAATGGCCTGTATACAAAGGATTTTACACCCTGGATGATGCTTTAAAATTTGCAAGAAGCAGTCTGGGACCAGATTATTATGTAGAACAAGGTGGGACGCCTGTAGCTATTATGCAGGCAAATTATGAATTGGAAAATATGATGCAGGAGCAAGAAAATAGGGAACTGAAAGAAATGAAGAATACACTGGAAATAAAATTGGAAATTAAGCAAAAAGAGATAACAGAGCTCGAAGAAGAATTGAAAGAAAGGACAAGAGATATGGAAGAAATGGCAAAAGTCCAGGACGAATACTTAATGAGACTTCAGAAGCATCAGAAGATTGGAATTCCCTACTGTAATAGAACATTGGAATGTTTATCAGTACGACTAAAGATGCCCCAGTTCACATGTATTACTTTGCAACCTCTTTTTGAAGCCTTCCCAGAAGTAGAAGTCATTATTTCAGAGAAAGCTCGAATGGGATTTTATCAAAAGATGATTGAGTTGCAGAATTTTCTAATGGTAGCTCACCATGGAAATTTATATGATGGTTTAACTGTGACTCAAGAATATTTCAGCTACCATGATCAACCAGCTGGATTTTTGAAGGCACAAATCAATATGTCTCAGTGCTCCTTGTCGAGAAGTCAGATTATGGATCTCCTGGATTATGGAATGATAGATTACATTATATTTAACAGACCTGAAGAAGTATTTATTTTTGGAGAAAAATGGAAGATCACCATAGGAAATATTACTACAACAGAGTCTGTGCAGGCACAAATTTATTCCATCCCACCAAAAAGTCATGGGTTAACTGAAGAACCAGCTCGACATGAAATATTTTTGGTACCTCTCCAGTCGGCCCAGTATACTAGTTCTTATCCCTATGATATAGAATTCATGGATGACATAGACTTTTATTTACATATTGAACAACACAGAAGAAGGAAATTTCATCCTCTCTGGACCAATTTTAACTTATTAGCAGAAGGTCGAACCATACAAATATATGGCCCAGGACACTGGAAGATGAGATGCCCATTCGCTAGTGAAGGACACCATATTAGTGAGGAAGATATTGTTGAAGGCATCTATCAGCATGGACATTATGTTTTCAATGCTCGCTTATATGCTGAGGAAGAAATGGAGGAAGAGGAAGAGGAAGATGAAGAGGATTATGAAGACCCTAATAACGATGCACAACCAGATGATCAGGTAGTGCCGAACCAGCCTGAGGCACAATTACCTAATTATATGATGCAAGACAGGTATGCTAACCCTTCACACCAAGAAAGGAATTGGCGGAATTGGGAAGAGAATGAATCTAGCCAAGATGAAGACAGCAATGAATATCAAGATGCCCAAGATCCTAATGAGGCTGAAGACTCTCAGAATGAAGGAAGCAGCATGCAGACACCTAGGGTTCCCAGACAATATTTCAGGAATTTCTGAAAGGAAGAAAATTTGGACTATGTGGACAATTTGTTACCAAGTAATATGGCATATGTGGAGACATCATCACCAAGAAAAACTGATGACGTGGAGAATTCCTTACCAAGAAAAACTGATGACGTGGATAATTCCCCACCAAGAAATATATGTGGTTGTAAATTAAAAAAAAAATGATGTGTCAAAAAATGGTAGATGGATGTGAAAAGGAATATGATGTAAAAACCGGATATGTCCGGATTTATAAATTTTCATTTAGAAGTTGAGTCGAATCCAAGTCTATAAAAAGGATTCATTGTGTGTTTGTAGAAGTAAGTGGTCGCAAGAAGAAATTCTTGGAGTCTGCAAAAAAGGGTTTGGAGTTCAGTTTGTAATAGATCGTGCAGATCTAAAGAAATTGTAAGTTTGTAAAGTTTGTTTATAAAATAAGTGTGTTTATGTATTATTAGACTTCTTCTATGCTTTTATAAAGTTGCTTTGTTATCATCAACACTAAGAGTAATTAAACTAGCTGGAATTTCCCTGATAAAGGCCGCTGAGTCCAGGATATTGGCATCAAGGCAGGAGGCCGTTTAGCCGTTAAATCCAAAGGAACATGCCAAAAAGGGGAGTGAGTTAGTTAAATCCACTGTTAGTTTGAATTGATAAGAAGCAAGTTAATGATAAGCATAGAATTGATATTATTAGGAACGATTGTAATAATAGTTGTGGCAGTATTAGTATGCGTTAGCTGTTGAATGTATTTTACTATTGTTATAGCCAGAGACAGGACACAGTTGATAAGTTTGCACATACATAATCCTATAGTTAGTTTAACCATAATACTATTAGGGACACTAATACTTTCAATATATTTCGTAGTCTTTTGTATAATTTTTAAGAAAATTATAAACTTGAAGTTCTAAAAGGTTGGTAAAAAAAAAAGAGTACTAGAAAAATCTCAGATTCTGAGACACATCGAAAAAAGTTGGTATCAGAGCAAGGTTCTTTCTTAGGCAATATTGAGTCTTTAAACTATTTAAACCTAGAATTAACTCCTAACCAAAAATTAGCTGTAAAAATAAAAGAAAGTAGTCTTCTGTGTAATTTTGGGTATAATAATCATACTCATGAATTACATGGTAATAATGGACAATTAAATAGCATAATAGACTTAATAATAAATCTTGGAGAAAATTTGTTACAAGAAAATTTAAAATTATCATATAGTATAGAAGACATAAATAAACAAAAACTTAAAAACCTAGATTACATAAAAGAACAGAATAATCTTATCCTAGGAAAATTATCTAATAATAATATAATAAAATTAGAGCAAGGACTAGAAAAGTTAAAAAATACTGGAATAGTAGTAAAAAGAGAATCTTGGAAATTCTGGTAAAATGTCAGTATTTAGAGCATCTACTAGTAATATTGTAGCCAAAGATATAAAAATAGATGAAATTATAGATATAGATAAAAATTTAGATCTATATAATAAAAAACAATTATCAGAATTAGACCCTAAGATACTTTATCAATTAGGAACTTTCAATTTCAATACTCAAGTAATAAATACAACTAGGGAAGTAAGTATAAGCTGTA
>JAURVB010012281.1:0-91830 GCA_033002965.1 Piper betle | reverse complement strand
ACATGATAAAAATAGTCGTGAAAAAGATAGAGAGCGGGATTTGAAAAGAGAGGAAAGAGAGCTAGATAGATATGAAAGAGAGAGAGAAAAGAGAAAGAATTAGGCGAGAGAGGGACCGAGAAGTGAAAATTCGAGAGGCTGATCGTCTATACAAGGAACGTGTCAAAGAGTGGGAGTCAAGAGAGCGAGACAAGGAATACCAGCGCCTTCATGAAAAGGATAGAGATAAGGAAAAAGAGAGGGAGAGGCGGAGGGAAATTAAGGATCAGGAAGAAGAATCTGATGATGAAGATGCTAAGAAACGTAGACGAAGGAATACCGTATATGAAGAGAGAGAAGAAAGAGGCGAAGAGAAAGGATGATGATTTGGCTGATAGAATAAGAGAGGGGGCGGAAATTGCTGAGGCAAAGAACCAGGCCGTAGAAAAGGACGAAGCTGTTGGTAATGTAATTGAAAAATCGAATATGGATGTCACAATGGATGATGTCAATAATGAAGATGGCAAGGACGAGGCTTACAAAGACAGTTCTACTCATCTGGAGCATTCAGGTCCGATGATCTTTTTAATTTTGCATGCCTTTAAGTTCTGTTTTTCATAGTTTACATCTATTTTTGCAGGGGATGCAATTTCAGAATCTGGCGGAAATAATGGTTTCAGGATGGATTTGGATGCATCTGACACTAGACTGAACAATGGTGCCCCCGCTCGGAAACTAGGATTCGGTCTGGTAGGGTCGGGTAAGCGAACAGCTGTGCTTTCTGTCTTTCATGAAGAAGATGAAGAGGATGCTAACAAGGAGAAAAGATGAGGCCTCTTGTACCTATTGATTACACCAAGGAGGAGCTGCAGGCTGTCCAAAGTAGTAATTTACCTGGGGGAATGCCTCCAAATCTGGCTGCAGCTGCAGAGTTTGCTAAACGTATTTCAAATGGAAGTACTAAAGAAGACAGGAGTGAAACAGAAAGGGAAAAAATAAGTGGCTCAACGATAGATCGAGTCAGAGACAACGAGAGCGAAACAATGAGGAAATCACCCATGGAAGAGAGGACGACATTGAAAAAGATAAGACAACAGACAACAAGAAACTCTTGGATGCAAAGCAGTTGATAGACATGATACCTAAAACTAAGGAAGAGCTATTTTCCTATGAAATCAATTGGTCTATTTATGACAAGGTGAGAGCTCCAGTCTTCCTGTTGTTAATGCATATTTATTGTATTGTATACCTTGATTTTTTTCTATCTTTACATTTTGTTCATCTATTTAATTTGTACTGGTGCGTCTTTCTGTTTTGTTATTGATGCCAGTGTTTGATTAATTTTTGTGGTACATTTTCTTTCTGGCATTTTATGTGTTCTTTATGAATTATGGTCTATATCTGATACAATCTTACTAGGAGATGCTAGTGCTCGTAGGCTAGTAGATATAAAAACTAGCCTACCTTCTCTGAAACAAAATTCTTCAGTTATTCTCTAAACCTGGAAGTGGTTAACAAGAAAGAGAATTGCTTGAAAACAAAAGCAAAAAATTGCAGGGAAAAATTAATTTTACTGCTGACTCAAACTTGTGGCCAACGGCCTACATGGAATGGTATGTATATAGATGTGACTTATTCGTATTTCTGTGGAAAGGTATTTATATAGATGTGACTTATTCCTATTTCTGGCAGAAGCATAATTGAAAACTCAAGTGGATAACCTGACTAGAGTGTTGTATATTTCTTACATAAATAGATTACAAAGAGTAGAGGAAGTCGATTAAGGGAACAAACATAAGAACTAATTAATGGCTAAGTTTCACATGATAAGATAAGAAGACAAAGTCAAATGCTTAAGATGGTTGTCAATGTGCCCCCTCAAGCTCAACTGAAGGTCATGAAGTTGAAGCTTGGAATGATGATGATGAAAGTGTGGAGTGCGGGGCCTTGGTGAAGATATGAGCTACCTTTTCTTTGAAAGTAGCAAACAGATACTTTTTTACCACTTCATGCACGAAGTGATAATCCACTTAAATGTATTTTGTGTGAGCATGAAGCACGGTTTTCTTTTGCTAAAAGGAGAGCAGTTTTGTTATCCATGTGCAGAACTGGTAATTTAGAGGTAATGTAGACAAGTTAATACCCAAATCTGTAAGAAGTTGTCAAATCCAGGAAATCTCAGCAACAGTGAAAGCAAATGATCGATACTCAGCCCCTTTATTATTCCTGGACACTTTGGGCTGTTTCTTAGCAGACCATGGCAAGAGATTGGAGCCAAGATAAGCACGCACACACTGTTGGTGGACTGCCTGTAATATGATTGGATCACTGGCCTAATCTACATCAGAACAATTGCAAACGTTGAGTGATGGTCCCTTAAAGGTAGCGTAGAATACCCTTCATAGCCTTACAGGGAATCGAAGATGGTTGATGCATAAACTGGCACACCCTGTTCACAGCAAAAGATATGTTAGAACGAGTTATTGTAACATATTGAAGTGCATTCCCAATACTTATGTGCTGAGTAGTATCAGCAAGTGGGTTGCCATCAGGTAGGGATAAGGAGATTTGGGGGCAATAGGCGTCTTAAAGGCTTGTCATCTAGTGGAGAGACTTGTTGTAGACAATCAACTATATATGTAGATTGAGATAGAAAAAATGATCCATCATTAAAGTGAGTGACAACCCTAGAAAATAATGAAGATGGTCGTGGTTCTTCATGGCAAAGGGAACTGTAGCTTGGACATGAGAGAATTTAGATCAGATAACTATTTCATCAACATATATGAGAGAACATAAATTAGTGTAGATCCCTTGCAGTAGTAAATAAACTGGGAAGTCAGCCACAGCATATAAAGCCATGTTGGAGAAGATTAGATGATGTTACGAAGCATGAGGTGTTTGCTTTTAACCATAGAGATCCTTATTATGCTTACACACATGATCTAGAAAGTAAGTATCCACATAGCCAGGCTTTGAGTCATATAAACATCTATTAGATAACCATGGAGAAATGTATTCTATACGTCTGACTCTAAAAGTGGCTGTAGAAGTGGCCAAGAATGAGACAACAATAGAGAGTACCGCTCTAATGGTTGAAGGCCTCTCTGCTGGAATACATTTGTCTGAATAATCCAATCCCTATGTCGATTGAAGCTTTTTGCCACCAATCTAGCCATGTACTGATCAACAGAGCCATTTGCCTTTGTCTTGAGTTTGCCAATCTAGCGTTAATCTGATCCTATCATCTAGTCTAAAAAAAAGCCTTAAACCTCTCGTAAGAAAGAAACTAAACATAATTTAAACAGGAGGAACGAAACATGAAGCTTTTAAATATGAAATTAGGAAAATAAGACAAAACTTTAAGTAGGTACCTTTTTTTTCCTAGTAATATGTTTTAGTTGGCTTCGGTTGATCAGTTGACCTGCCTTGAAGTGGAAATCTTCTTCATCTTGTTCTTTGATACTTTCGGTGCTGATTTATGATGGCCCCCCATCTATGGCGTTGTGTTCATTTGGTGATGATCATCATCAACCCTTCTTCCAAAACTATCTTAATTATACTGATGGAAATAAAATCTATCACAGTAGCCTTTTTAGAATGTTAATTATGCCTTGTCTAAAACTTTAGTTAAGCTTTTCTTTTTCTCCATGTTTTAAAGGAAATCTGAGGTATAAGTATTTTATAGCTGCATTCAAAAGTTTCTGCCTTTGCATGTGTGAGCTTTTGTTTAATTACTGCTTTATATGGTATGCAATTTAATATATCTGCAGCATGATTTGCACGAGAGAATGAGGCCATGGATTTCAAAGAAGATAACTGAATTTCTTGGAGAAGAGGAAGCTACCTTGGTGGAATATATCGTATCCAGCACTAAAGAACATGTTAAGGCATCACAGATGCTGGACCTGCTTCAGTCGATCTTGGATGATGAGGCAGAAATGTTTGTGCTGAAGATGTGGAGGATGCTCATTTTTGAGATAAAGAAAGTGGAAACAGGTCTTTCTTTGAAACGCAAGGGTTGAAAGCAATGATTTCCTTGTCAGTGTACAACTAGTCATGTATTGTGTTCTGACTCGGTTGCATTACCATTTGAAAAATTAGTCCGGTGAATATTACCAAAAATGAAGCTTGTTTCTTTGTTTAACATGCCCATTTGTTTCTGTTAATACATTCTTAGCTCCAATAAAAAATGTAGCACAATATGGAGCAATTTCATTTGTTCGATGTTTTGGTCCTTGAATTAATCTCATGTTTCTTATTCTTGTGTATTTTGGTATGAGTGTGACAATATTTAAAATATTTACATATCATGATGCGGCATCATCGAGACCAAATATAATGCTTCAGTGTTATAGGAAACAGGTCTTTCGTTGAAAGGCAAGAGTTCAAAGCAATGATTTCTTTGTCAATGTAATACTAGTCATTTATTATGTTCTGAGTTGGTTGCATTACCATTTTAAAAATTAGTCTAGTGAATATTACCAAAAATGAAGCTTGTTTCTTTGTTTAACATGTTTGTTTGTTTTTGTTAATACTTTCTTAGCTCCAATAAAAAATCTACACAATATGGAGCAATTTCAATTGTTGATCTTTTGGTCCTTCAATTAATTTCCTGTTTCTAACTCTTGTATTTTTGTTTGAGTGTAACAATTTTAAAATATTTACATATCATGATGTGGCATCATCGTGACCAAATATAATGCGTCATTGTCATTAGAAAGAGGTCTTTCTTTAAAACGCAAGGGTTGAAAGCAATGATTTCCTTGTTAGTGTACTACTAGTCATTTTTTGTGTTCTCACTCGGTTGCATTTTCATTTTAAAAATTAGTTTGGTGAATATTACCAAAAATGAAGCTTGTTACTTCGTTTAAAATGTCTCTTCGTTTTTGTTAATACATTCTTAGCTCCAATAAAAAAATGTGCAAATTATGGAGCAATTTCATTCATTCGATGTTTTGGTCCTTGAATTAATCTCCTATTTTTAATTAGTGTATTTTTGTTTAAGTGTAACAATATTTAAAATATTTACATATCATGATATGGCATCAACGAGACCAAATATAATGCGTCAGTGTTTTAGGAAGCAGGTCTTTTGTTGAAACGTAAGAGTTGAAAGCAATGATTTCCTTGTTAGTGTAATACTAGAAAGCAATGATTTCCTTGTTAGTGTAATACTAGTCATTTATTATGTTCTGGGTTGGTTGCCTTCCCATTTTAAAAATTAGTCTAGTGAATATTACTAAAAATGAAGCTTGTTTCTTTGTTTAACATGTTTGTTCATTTCTTTTAATGTAAACTCTGTGAAAAAAGAAAAAAGGATGCGGACGCCATCCAGGAAGGACCGAATGTAGTCTGAGAAGGACCAAACACTGTCTAGGAAGGACCGACGTGTTATATTCTTTACTCGGTTAATTATTTACCCATTTTATTATTTACCCAGTTAAATGAAATACGGGTCTATGGGTGTTTTCACATCTCCTAGCTGTCATTTTCATTTTTATAAATTTGAAAGAGAACGTCATTTTTTATATACGGGAGTAGGGGCATCTTCTTCACCTTAGCCGTTGTTCGAATAATTTTAATAGTATGCAAGTGTACATGGTTGAAACAAGTAATATAATGATAAATTCAAGTATCGTCCCACAGGGAGATGAATTTCCTATAATTAATTAAAGAAAATAAAATTAAGAACAAAACGGAAATAATTAACTTAACAGAATAACTTAAATAAAAAGCGAATTAAAATTATAAAACTCATTCTAGAGTCGAATTTCCCTTAATATGAATTTAACCTTCATCATATCTTACTCTTATCTTTTATTCCCTCGGATTGTCGATCTAGGATAATTATATGACATGGTGGCTCCCGCTCCTTCATGCTTCTATTATTTTGCCTCAATTTCTACCTCCCGGTGATAATTGATTAATCAACAAAATAACGCATTAAGAATTGCCTTACAACTGCATATGGTGTTGTGTATCTTCCGACCACAACGACAAACAAGTCAAAAGACTCGTCGTATGATGAATTATTAATGACTAATCTAATTAATTTCTCCCGAAATCTAATTAAACCTCATGATCTAAGAAATAGGTGATCAATCTATTCTTAGCATTTAGAACATAATAATTCAAACGATCCGATTGAATAAAAGAGTAAGAGCTTGAAATGAATTCAATTAAATCATGTTAAGTTCCATTCTTCTCTAGAACGAAATATAAAACTACTCCATAATAAAAAATAGAAAACAATATAAAGAAGAAACTAACTTTTATTACGAAAGAGAAAGAAATTACAAAAACTAAAACTACTACTTCTATTACAATATGAAGCCAAGAGATGAGATATCATCAACAACAAATGACCACCCCTTTATATAGAAGTGGAGATACAAGAATTCGAAGAGGGTGTTCACAAATCGACGTAATCTAATTAATTATAATGTCCCTTTAAGTTTCCAATTGTTCGACTCCATTGAACACCATACATTGTAGCCATTGGGTGGCGCCAAGTGTCATGACCAATCAAATCCAAAGCTTAATTTATTCATCTTTTTCTGCATTAAAACATCAAAGTTAAGCATATATAATAAAATATTAATTAACTAAAATAATAAAGTAAAATATTACTTAATTAATAATGTTGATACCCGAGAAGTACAAAATCATATTAAAAAACTGGGTAAATATTATATATTTTAAACACTTAACGGCCGCCTAGTTTTCCTCTTCCTTACCGGTGTTTCTTCCTTGTTTGGGTATCCTTTACTCTTCTTAATTTTCTTGCATGCATATTTTTAATTGATAGTAAACTTGTTAAACATGAGAATTAAAATGTGAAATCAACAATAATAACTAAAACTAAACTGGAAAATGGAATTTCACCATGGCCGACGGGTCTTAAGTTGGACAATGATAGGCGACTATAAACAAAGATTTCGAGGCAGCCCTCACACCCCCGACGACCTCTCTGGCTGCTGGGTCGACGGGTGGTGTCACCTTGTCCTTGGGTTCTGATGGGTGGTGGAATTTTATTGGTTATGGGCAGAGTTGTAGTGTGCAACACTGTGGGAGATTCCAGATGTCCAAGCCAGTTTGCTGGCCAAAGACTCACACCGTGCATGCTCATAGTGTTTGGCCTTGACGTTGGGTTATCGTGCAGGGAGAAGGGAAGTGTTTCCGGTGGTGCTACTGGCCGGACGGAGTGCACCTTGCAGTCCCGGCGGTGCTGATGGCAAGGAGTTGCTCGCCTTGGTACAAAATGGAGTTTGACATGGATAGTTGCTGTAAAGCATAAGCTTTACGCTTCCAATTGGATTGGTAGGGGATGGAGTGAAGGACGTGGTCTGGTTTTGGGTTGAAGAGGAAGATATCAGGCCTGGTTTGGTGCAGGACATCGCCTTGGATAGCTGCTATAAAACATAGATGTTAGGGTTCATCTTTGCCTATTTTTATGTTGTTGTTGATGTTTTGTTGGGATATTTATATGGTTGTTCAACTGGGTTGCTGGGGAATTGAAGAAGGACATGACCAATGGTGGTGCCAAGGTCTGGTCAGGTGCAAAGAAGAAGGTAGGAGAAGAGAAGATGGCCTTGGGGAAGAAGAAGAAGAAGAAGAAGAAGAAGATGGCAGTTTTGTAAATATAGGTTGACTCGATACCGATTCGAGTTAAAAATAAAACTAACTCATAATAAATCATTAAAAATAATTATTCTAATGGTTTATGGGTTAAAGATAATAAACTAACTAATTATTGGACGAAATCGATACAGACATAAGTAATAAAAATACGGTAATGATAAACGGTTGATAATTATCAGCACACAACAAGCGATTAAATTAAATTGGATAGTGATAAGTAATTAATAAAATAAAGATTTTACCTTTACCATATTAAATTTAATATTAGGTAAATAAAATGATTATTTTAATAACAAGTCAGTAAGCTATAAAAGGGGTTATTAAAATATAATCGGGTAAAAATCACAAGCGTTGAACCTAAATAGCATAATGAAAATAAATGAACTTCAAAACTTTATTGAGTTGAATAATTTAAAATAATTGTATTAATAATATTTTAAATTAAAATAATACAAATTATTTTAAATAATTTAATCGAACAACTTAATTAGTTAAATTACTATAAATAATAGTAGCGATTAAAAATTATAACCGAAGGAAAATATACTAATAATAGTAATTAAATATTTGTTTATAAGTTGATAATTATTTTATCATTTATTAAGTGTTAATTATGATTTAGATAATAAATTTAAAATGTAAAGTAGGATTTAAATGATTATATCACATGAATAATTTAATATTTAATATTTTTAAAAATGATATATATATATATATATATATATATATTAGATATTTAGCTGCATGCATTCCTACTCGAATAAAATTATACTTATGTATAATTTTATATTCTCGTTCAGATTAGAATTATTGGTCATGGCTACGAGTTCCAAATATCCAGGTTCGTATAATTATTTGAAATGTTGTATAATCTGTATAATTATTTGAAATGTTGTATAGTCCATATAATCATTTGAAATGTTGTATAGTCCGTATAATCATTTGAAATGTTGTACTTTCCCTTGTTGGCACCCCTGGTCGGCCTGAGCCCAGAATCGACCACCATGCGCTGTAACACAATCGGGGTCAAGGAATTGACTCAGTCCGACACGAGGCCGTACCTTTAAAATTACTATGTGTGTCCGTATAATTATTTGAAATGTTGTATTGTCCGTATAATTATTTGAAATATTATATTTTCTCAAACTGGTATAATTATATAAAATGTTGTATTTCCCCAAACTAGTATAACTATATGAAATGTTGTATTTTCCCATACCGGTAGCCTTGTCGACACTAATCTCAGAATGAGCTGAGAGACAATTTCTAATCTCAGAATGAACTGGGAGACCATGACTAATTTCAAAATGAATTGGGAGGCTACCTAATCTCAAAATGAGCTGAGAAACAATTTCTAATCTTAGAATGAACTAGAAGACAATAATTAATCTCAAAATGAATTGGGAGACCACCTAATCTCAGAATGAGCTATGAGACAATTTCTAATCTCAGAATAAGCTGGGAGATGACTTTTACTAATCTCAGAATGACCTGAGAGATAAATTACTAATCTCAGAATGACACGAGAGATAATTGCTAAAAACTTGTGTAATAATGATAATAAAAACTGAGTGAAATAATATTAGGGATTATATTGACTTGTTTCATTTAATTATGCAGCTTAGTAGTTTTATCACTAACGCGGAATTGCCTCCGCATGTGAACGGCATTGGACTAAAGAATAGAAGTATGGTTGGTGGTTCTTTTACCAACCTAGGTATGATGAATTGATAATAAAAAATTAAACTTTTTTATTATTCTCTTGTGTTATAAATTTGGCTATGAGAAATGGTCCGAGATTGTGAGATCGTTATTTTATATTTTAGAGAACATGATTTATTGTTATGGTTTATATTATATATTGCAAGACTTATTTGCTGTATTTCAATTAATGTTCTCAAATATTACATGTACATTAACTATATTTTTAAGTAACACAGTTAATGCATTCTTAACTCCAATAAAAAATGTACACAATATGGAGCAATTTCAATTGTTCAATATTTTGGTCCTTGAATTAATTTCATGTTTCTAACTCTAGTATTTTTGTTTGAGTGTAATAATATTTAAAATATTTATATATCAAGATGCGGCATCATCGTGACCAATTATAATGCGTCAGTGTCATAGGAAACAGGTCTTTCTTTAAAAAGCAAGGGTTGAAAGCAATGATTTCCTTGTCAGTGTACTACTAGTCATTTATTGTGTTCGCACTTGGTTGCATTACCATTTTAAAAATTAGTCGGGTGAATATTACCAAAAATGAAACTTGTTTCTTTGCTTAACATGTCTGTTTGTTTCTGTTAATACATTCTTAGCTCCAATAAAAAATGTACACAATATGGAGCAATTTCATTTATTCGATGTTTTGGTCCTTAAATTAATCTCCTGTTTCTGATTCGTGTGTATTTTTGTTTGAGTGTAACAATATTCAAAATATTTATATATCATGATGCGGCATCATCGTGACCCAATATAATGCGTCAGTGTCATAGGAAATAGGTGTTTCGTGGAAACGCAAGGGTTGAAAGCAATGATTTCCGTGTATGTGTACTTCTAGTCATTTATTGCGTTGTCACTTGGTTGCATTACCATTTTAAAAATTAGTCGGGTGAATATTACCAAAAATGAAACTTGTTTCTTCGCTTAACATGTCTGTTCGTTTCTGTTAATACATTCTTAGCTCCAATAAAAAATGTGCACAATATGGAGCAATTTCAATTGTTCCTGTTTCTAACTCTTGTGCATTTTTGTTTGAGTGTAACAATATTTAAAATATTTACATATCCTGCTGCGGATCATCGAGACCGAATATAATGCGTCAGTGTCACAGGAAACAGGTCTTTCGTCGAAATGCAAGAGTTGAAAGTAATGATTTCCTTGTCACTGTACTACAAGTCATTTATTATGTTCTGACTCGGTTGCATTACCATTTTAAAAATTAGTCTGATGAATATTACAAAAAATGAAGCTTGCTTCTTCGATTAAAATGTCTGTTCGTTTCTGTTAATACATTCTTAGCTCCAATAAAAAATGTGCACAATATGGAGCAATTTCATTTATTCGATGTTTTGGTGCTTGAATTAATCTCCAATTTTTAATTCTTGTGTATTTTTGTTTGAGTGTAACAATATTTACATATCATGATGTGGCATCATCAAGACCAAATATAATGCATCAGTGTTCTAGGAAACAGGTCTTTCATTGAAACGCAAGAGTTGAAAGTAATGATTTCCTTGTCAGTGTAATACTTGTCATTTATTATGTTCTAAGTCGATTGCATTACCATTTTAAAAATTAGTCTTGTGAATATTACCAAAAATGAAGCTTGTTTCTTCGTTTAACATGTCTGTTCGTTTCTGTTAATATATTCTTAGCTCCAATAAAAAATGTGCACGATATGGAGCAATTTCATTTGTTCGATGTTTTGGTCCTTGAATTAATCTCCTTTTTCCAACTCTTTTGTTTTTTTATTTGAGTGTAATAATATTGAAAATATTTACGTATCATGATGCGGCATCATCGAGACCAAATATAGTGCGTCAGTGTCATAGGAGACAAGTTTCTTATTGAAGATTTTTTGTTACCAAAAAAGCTTAAGATTCTTAGGGATTATATTGATGATTTTTATGGATTACAAAATTTTGAAGTGAATCTTGAAGGTTAGTTTGTAGTCGATAGTGGTATATATTACGTGTTGTTTAAGGAATCCTTGTACATCATTTAGTCGATAAAAAAATTTTTGGCCAAGCTCCACGGTTGAAACTAGGGAGATTGTTACCCAAAAACATGGGAACTTAGCCATTAAGCAATTGAGCATGGTTGTAAGCTACTGACCATTGCGGGCGTGAAAGTTCTGTCGGGATGAAATTGGCATGCAAATGTGTAGAAAACTATATCTAGTACCGAATTATAATAAAGGTAGGAATTTTTTCGCAGATTTGCTTTCATGGGTTTCTTCTTTCTTTTGCTTTTAAGTTGGTGCATCTCTTTAGAAAGAGTATTCTTATGGGTTGTGGCTCCTTATACAAGGTTGTATTTTCATAACAGGGGTATTCGTTTACTTGTTTTATAAAAAAGGTTCACTATTTAGATTGTGACTTTCCAATAGGGTTGTATCTAAAAAGTTATAAATTTTTCCATCCAAAAATTTACTTATAATTTTGATTCTATCCAAAATTTTTCCCAAAAATCCTAATTTTTTTCTACTGAGAATGGATCACTTTTTAAATTTATCGCTAATTGTTCATTAGAGGAATTATAGTGGTAATTTATTTAGATCTATTCATTTAATTTTATGATCCATTCATCCATTTTTTAAATAATTCCCGTTGTCTTTGTTTTATTTGGTTCCTCTTTTATGTCTTTTTTTCTAATTAGTTTACGTGTGGCATTTTCTTATCATCCTTCCAATCCATTTCTTGAATAAACTTTTTATTAAAAAAAGGTTCTTCAACTATTTTTTTATTATTTTATTCTTACTCGTTAAAATCACTAAAAAATTTCTGTATATTCCCCTTTAAAATTTATGAAGCTTATTCTTATTGAAGTTAAAAAAATGTATATAAATTTTTTTTGCTTATTAATGTTATTAAATTACTTTTATTTAATCATGTTTGTTATTTTCATATTTTCTTTGCAATAATTCTTCTTTATTTTTTTAAAAAAATCCTTCAACTATTTATTATTATTTTTATTTTTTACATAATAAAAATTACGTAATACCCATGAATTTAGTATTTTACTCTCCATGATTTATAAGATGAACTTGTACTAATTTAGTTTAATACTTTTATTTTTTCCGAAAAAAATTTGTAATATCGTATCATTGTTTGTGTGTGTTTATGTATATATATATAGAGTTATGCTACGGTGCGCTGCCATCTTTTGGCAGTGCACCGTGCACTACAAATCTGGGCTATTGGATCGCGATCCAAAGGCCCAGGGCACCTTTCCAACCCCCCCCCCCTGCCACCCACCCGTGTCAGTCCGGGCGATTCCCGCCGCGGCCCATCCGCGATCCAATGGCCCGGCGCACCCTCCCAAACCCCCTCCCCCACCCTCTGCCGCCCACCAGTGTCAGTCCGGGTGATTCCCGCCACGGCCCATCCAGCCAACCACCGCCGTAGCCCGCCCGTTGGTATCCCTGGACCGCCCCAAGCCGTCGCCCCCTTGACGGCGGCTCCCTCCTCGGCCAAACAGCTCCTTTGCCAGTGGCAGATGGTGGTGGCGGGGGCGGTGGCCGGGGGGCGCCGAGCTGGGTGCAGGGGGCAGGAGGGGGTGGATCTAAGGTGGCGAAGGGGCTGTTTGGCCGAGGAGGGGGCCGCCGCCGAGGGGCGACGGCTTGGGGTGGTCCAGGGGATACCAACGGGCGGGCTGCGGTGGTGGTCGGCTGGATGGGCTGCGGCAGGGATCGCCCGGACAGACACGGGCAGGCAGCGGAAGGTGGGGGGGGGGGTTGGCAGGGTGCGTTGAGCCGTTAGATCGCAATCCAACAGCCCAGATTTACCGTGTATGGTGCGCTGCCAAAAGATGGCAGGGCACCATAGCAATTATATATATATATAATATTAATTATTATACCCCGCTAGTATTGTGGCTAGTTTCCAAACAGATGGGCGGGGAGAGTGATGCCATAGGCAAGGTCCAGCGCACGAAAGTGGGGAACTGTCTTGAATTGGGCTCGGTAGGTAGCTTAAACTGTCAATTTTTTATAAATTGAGCTCCAGTTTCCTTTCATCTTTATGATTATTATTTAAAATTTTTGACGAAAAGCTATTCATCTTTTATTAATGACAAAGCATATCATCAATAATTACAAATTTCAGGCAGAGTAACAACCAGCGTTCAAAGTCACGTCCAACTTTGTCTAAAAAGCACCCAAACAAACCAAAGCTCAATCCAGAGAAGAGACGGTTCTACAATTTTAGAGATCAACTAGATTGGATCATCATTTCTATCAATGCGCTGATGTTGGCCTTCTTTGGCGGCAGCATCAAGTCAATGTTGTGGAGGGCAACGGTCACACTAGCCAAGAGCTTGCCCAACTTCCCATCATTCCTGATTACCAGCAGAAAATGCCCTGCCAGCGCCCTTCACCTTCCAAGCACCAAGCACTGTCCATGTCTTCATCTTCTTCATCCGTGTTGGGAATGGGGGTTAAGAATCAATCAAAAATATTCCCCTGTAACATTGGCAATTTATTGCTTGGTAACACACTTTGAACATGAGCACATAGCATACAGGTTGACTCAAGCACGCCCGAGAGTAAAAGCTAAAGAGAATAAGCCAACTACGCGAAACTCACGAAATATGTTCGGTTAAGGGTTACAAATTTCTGTTCAACATGGAAGACATGGACATACTTAGGTATCTACCAAGTTATCAAAACTGCGCCCCCCAAAAAAAACCTTATCTTTAAGAACGTAAACAATTGAATAATCTGCTTTGGCCTTTGAGTATCAAAATTCTTACGAGGGAAAGTGATCGGTTCTTTGTTAAGCATATATTAAAAAAAAACTAGAGTTCATTAAGAGCATTATGAATAGCAGAGGAAATAGTCAACAATTTTTTAGGTTATTGATTGGAAAAATTGAAGCTCAACGACTTAAATTACATCTTATAATGCACGATTACATGCCCAAATCAAGGATAGTCCAATAGAAAATGTTATAGAGGCCATCAATGAAGCGACAGCAGTCCAATAACATAGTAAGACCCCACCAAAAGGAGTCGGAAAGACTTGAAACTAGGGATGTTCAAAAACTATGGAAGTCCGTGCCGCACCATTTCCCTACATAAATTACAAACTTTCCTTATGGATTGCGGATACTTTTGCGGAAGAAATATGGACACTTGTCGATACGTCCGTGGCTGCCGCAATTATCTACAGACACGTCTATAACTTGTCAAAGTTAAAATTTAAATTGTTTCATGTTGTTTAATATTATTTTCTAAGGTACAAATAATATTCATTTACTTTATATAGATTAAAAGATTGTTTTTTAAATAATGTGATTGACTAAATTTTAGATACATGCACTTTATTATAAATCATAAATGTATAATAAGAAATAAAAGTTATTTTTGAATCAATATTTATGTTATATTTTCAAATAGGAATTTTTTGTATATTAAGATTTTTTTGTTGATTTTACCAATTGTGTTAGAAATTCTAGGTATGTAGTGAAAGAGAAGGGGTGTGCTTTGAGGTTACCATGTAAAAATTCAAAAATATATAAATTAGATCTATTTAAAATATAATAAGTAAATTTATTCATGTAAAATACATCCCTTTCTATTTATTCTTGATCTTGAATTTTTTTAATTATGTTAATTTCATAGTTCATATTAGTTTATGTGATGTCCATATTTATGCCCGTGATCGTTTGCGTATGCAAAAAAATTGTAGATGGACATGGACGGTGTCCACAAAAATTTTGATCACGGACACGGATGCTTTCCACAATAATTTTGCAAATATGGACGCGAAGAGACAAACACAAATGGACAAAGATAAAGAAGAATCCGCGTCCATGGACGTACTTGAAACATTACTTACCCATAATAAGTGCAATCACACATACTCAATGGAATGTCAATTCTCAGCCCTTTTCTTTGTCGGAATTATGGTTTTAAAATTATTTATCATTTAATGTTTATGAATTTTAGATTCTAAGAATATAATTATATATTGTCTACTACATGACCTTGGGGCTAGTCAACATCTTATAAGGTTTTGAATTCTTGATAACTCTCAACTTTACGCCTTCTCATAAGACGAATGAGTGTGAAATAAAGAGATACTTAATTTTAATATAAGTATTCTAAGCCTTATGTATTTTAATGTAGTGAATGAATATATAGTTTGGATAGAAGGGGACACCTAATATTTGTTGACATTTTGGACGCATTGGTGAGGTTTTTTTACTCTTTAGAGTATCACAAAGTTCAGTTTGAAGCCTTGGTAGATTATAAATCGACAAAAGCAGACCAAAAGCAGCAAAATCCACTTTGATTGTAAATTATACAAAAATCATCAAATGGTAGATTGTGAACGGCGACTCACCGTAGACTTGACTCACGGATTCTCATTGAACCACATAAAAATCTTTTTGTCTCTTGATTTTTAAGCTTTGTTGAATATTCATTATTTTAGTAATAAGGGCACATCGGGTTAACCCCCTTATCAACAAGACCAAAGACTAAATAAAAAAGATGTTGCTGAAGTTGTCGCTGTTCAGTTTAAGACGGTCCAAGAACTAACTTTCCCTTTTAGGGATTTAACTTTTTCTTTGTAGAAATATTTTTGAGGCTATAAGTTTAAGATTGGGGCCTCTTCGAAAGTTATCAAAATTAGCAATTCAACACATAGCAGGCTATCACACAGTGTTCCACTCCAGTCGGAACACCCCAGTCTAGTGTCCGGAACAAAAGAACCAGCAGCTGGAAGAGGTAGAACAAAAGCTCCTTCCACCTCCCCCAGCAAACCAGCAGTCGCAGCAAACATACCTGATGGCCCAGCCCATGCCAATATACTGGTGAACAAATCCCATCTAGCTTTCCAGCACAAGTTTTTTGGATCATTTTGCCACCAAACCCAATGCAACGTAACACCTTATGCACAACTCTATTCTATGCCCTCAGCCCTGTCAGCCACAAGCGGTCAACTTCCCAATTCTATGATGTCATATCCCTAAGTCGGTGTCATTTCCGCCACCTTGGGCCCGAAACGGGTGTTACGGACCTCCATCATGCTCGCCCCCATAATCGATGATGACTTGGCGAAGATCTTTTGTCCATCTTGCTACCCTCCAGGACTCCACCTATTGCTACACAAACACAACCACAAGCTCAAAGCTCCTAAGTCATCTCTAAGATCTTTGAAGAAACATTTGACAAGATTATAACCAAGATCAAAGTGTTGCAAGAGAAGATGAAGCCCAGAAAGCAGTAAAGCATCAAGTAGAGGCAACTTATACCTCAAGTAGCAAGCAGATCCTCTCCCTAGAGCCTCGATCAGTTCTATCATTGGACCCTATACCCATTCTTGCATTAGAGCCACAACCAGTCCTTGTCATTGAACGAAGGCCAATTTCTGATGATTCAGATGAGTCACCACTCATCATCATCAGACAATCTACATCTAATTCTGCACGAGAAGATCCAACTCCAGCCACATCACATGTTCTAGTTATTGAGCGATGCATTCCACAGAGTCTAGAGCAATTGCAAGAAGATGCATCTCCTGACGATGTAACTTTACCCACCACGTCAACGTTGTCGACAACATCAACACAACAGTTGCTCGACACTGCACAACTGACTTCAATACAAGTATTACCTTAACAACCAATCCCTTTCAAGAGTGATTCAGTCTTTGCCTTCTCAAGCATCCTTTGCAGCTCTTTGCTCGACCTCTTTGATACCTACTCATAAAGTCAGCCTCATGCCAGAACATGCATTGTTGATCCCGTTGGTGGCTCCTTGATTTTTCCCTGCAACTGATGATGAAAATAAGTGGAATTAAAGATGTGATGCAGAAGCCCTTATCGATGTTAAAGCCCCAGCAGGATATGATTTCCTAGGCATTGATGAGCCTATGATTGAAGATGGGACTCCCAGCCTTCATGCCTCTTTGGATACGTTACTTGCAGCCGAGAAATGTCTGGGCTTCATCGCATCAAAATCGATAATAATGGGCGATTTATCATCATTTTGTTACAATGCTTCGCTGCCAGTCATTTTAGATACATTGATGATGGAGATTTGCACTGCTGCATTAAGGCCAAAACGAGATTTTCCGTGGAAAGATCATGTTAACAACTCTTATCATACAACAATAGGGGCTCAAAGCCTTCGTTTTTCAACAACAAAGATGTTCTTCGTGTTCCCATGCCGAGATTCTGCATTGACCTGGGAGGGATAGTCTTCATTTAGGCTTTTGTAATTTTTTGTATATATAGCTTTTGAAAAAAATTAGGAGTGAAAAAAAGTGATAAGCATTCAGGAAAAAAACCCACAAAAAAAGAATTGAAAAAAAGTAGAAAAAAAGAATAAAAAAAAGAAAAAAGAATAAAAAAAGCAAAAAGAAGAAGAAAAAAGAATGTGAAAAAGAGAAAAAAATTGCAGTATAAAGTCGTCATGTTGACCTTTGTTGGACTATGCAATGTTTTATTTTTGCTTGAATAGATCAAAAAGCACAACAAATATTTTGCTGACCACTCTCTCCTTGGGGTATATGAGATGTAACACCTTATTTTTTGGCCTAAGGGTGAACCGCAGTGCGACGTTTATAATTTGAAAAAAAATTTGTTAGATTACTCTCGTACAATCTTTATAAAAACGGATTTCAACCCTCAAGGGGGCTTAATATAGACAATCTTATAGGTTTTCATCACATATGCATGCAGATTTATACTAGTATCGAGAGACTATTAAACTTAAAGATCCTATATGATCACCACATAGTTGTAAAAATTGGAATCAGACGTTGAATCCGATTGGAAATGAGTAATTGAATCAGACCAATTTATCAAAAATCGGACAAGAATCAGTTTATTTGAATCGGTCAAAATCGGTCAGGTTATTAATTATAAAATATTTTATTATAATATTATCGTGTGTATTATATTTTATAATATTTTTTTATATTTAATTGATTTTTTTAAAATTGTTTGGAGTTGGTAATTATTTTTTACACAAGTAAGAGTTGAGTCAACTTTTAATTACTAGAATGCCACCGACCCATTTCTTTCCTACTAATACTTCTCTTCCTCCAAACCCTCAATATCCTCCTTCTTTGTTGCCCCCACTCAATCCGACCCCCCCTGCCAGTGGCCCTACCTAGTCCCGCCCCCCGCTGGCCTCGGCAATCCCCGACCCAACCCCCACCCTTTCCCACCCCCCACATTGTCGCCCTCCTTTCCCCCCCTTCCCTCTCCCCCGTTCGCCCTCCCTGAGCCCGACTGCATTCTCTTACCGCCGCTGCCCACCGTAGTGGCTGTGTCCCTGTTGGCCCGTTCCCCGCCGCCCCACTGACCCCCTTGCCCCATCTCCCCCTATGTAGTGACTCGGCCGATTCATGGTCCGATTTTTAGCTAAAACGAGCTGGCATTCTTTTGACTCGGTTTTTCACCTAACCGAGTGGAATTGACAGATTTTTACAACTTTGTATCACCCGTAACCTCAACAAAGGCAGAATCTCCCCTGCAACTATCAGTGGTGACTTTAAAAATCTGATAATCACTTTCAACTGTAGATGAGGCATACCCTCAATACATTTTTGAGGTTGCATATTGTGATATGAAAATTTTTTTACTACTTACTTTGAGTGATTTGTTACATTTTTTAATTTATTACATGCAGATCAATGCGGAGAATTTAAACAAGGGTCGTGATTTTCTGTTCCACATATTAGACATGTGGAAGTAAATAATAAAATAATTACACACACCATCATTAGATATCATGACATCTAACTATAACACGTAGACTTCATATGGGTCAAGTAGAGTGAAACGTATGCTCATCTTACCTACGTTTCTTTATCACACGTACACAACAACAACAAATATGTTTCGTGTACCGGTAAGCTCCTCATCGTGTTTCAGGACTTTGAGACTTATACCTTGCACACGATGGACTGAGTGCCCCAAAGTGTGTCTACTCCACAATAATTATGTAATAATATATAAAACACACGTGCACAACAACATTCCATTAACTTATCTTGAATCATACAAGTTTATCTAACTTCGAGGCTTATTCCCGTAACATACTACATTTTAATTTTATATTATATCAATTTGATAATTAATACAAGTACAACACGAAATCCTCTGCCATAAGCCTTTCGATCTGTCTGTCTACGCTGTTCAAAAATACTAAACATCTAAATATATTAGAGAAAAATGCCAATAATCAAAGAATTGATTACTGGTCCAGTAGAAATTAGGAATATAGTATTTTTGGCAAATAAGTATCTAAACACCCACGAAAAACATGGAGAAACTTCTAGAATCATACGGGGTGTTAAGAAAAGGTGGATGCGGCAACATATCATACTATAATTGCCTACAAAGTGGAAGCCTTATGCGGCCACATATCATACCATAATTACTTACAAAGCAGCATCGTACATACCACATTCATATATCGCTTACGCTCTCACATCCTCCATAGGTCACCCACCATAGTACCTACGTAGTTTGGAACTAATGTTCCACAATATTCAGAAAAGCATTGCGTTCGCAGTACCTAACATATATTGTACTACTTAAGGGTGGAAGGGATACTAGTGTAATCTATATATCTCCATATCGCTCACTCATTTATTCGTGAAATCTGTAAAAATGTGTGTACTTATATAGTATGCTTAGGGAAGAGTCTTGTATCATACATTTTTAAAGCTTCAATTCGAAAACCAATAGCGGATCTCATCCTTGTAATTTTATTAAATTTACGATAAAATATGATTAAATGGTTCGACATCAAAGGGATCAGATAAAAATGCCGCCAATACCGTCTTATGGTTTAAAACACGATTAAATATGACACTAAAGAGCTAAACAAAAGGGTGAAAGAAGAGAGTCCTACGGATCTGGATGAGTGGGAGCTCTACATCCTAAATCGATGAGTTCAACCCAGATAACCTAACAAGAGATGGAATTTGAATTATAGTTAGATCACGCCAACACACAAGATGAGGCAGAGCCTCCACACATGCACAACATGCAAAACTTGATTAACTTACTTATTGTACTTAGTGATGGGTTAAACCTCATTAGGTAATTGAATTTAAGGTTTGGGGTTACAAGCTTCTTAGTAATTGATTTTGTACTTAGGGTTTTATCATTAGAGTTAATTGGATGATTTTTCTGACAGACTAAATGTTATCCGATTAAGTGGAAATTTAATCCCTTCATTCTAGACACCCAAGTGTGTTTCATAAATATTAGAAAGTGATAATTTTTGGATTATCATTTTGAATGAGATTAATTAAGGTCGGATTAATGTGTTGTGAATAGTACCCCCGTCACTACTCAACAAACTTCAAAATTTCGGTCCATGGGCTTGAGAAGTCCAAATGGTCTTGGGTCCATTGTAATTGTTATATAACACTTGAAAGTTTATCCCATTAAGATTTTAGGCACAATTTCCTTGTAATTAGGCCTAATTAATTTTTCTAATCTTGATTGCTGATTTAGTGATTTCTATAATTTACCCAACGAGGGTAGAATTAGAAAATTCTACTTAATTACCTACTTACCAAAATTCTCTAAAAATTTACAGAGACATTATTAAGATAATTATTAAACTCTATATTTGTTTAATAATTTTTCCATGAATGAATATATTTCCCACAGATTTTTTAATTAAAATCATAGAAATAGTATTATGAATCTAGTTCCTATGCACTCCAACAATCTAGGCCAATTAACCACCAAGATGAATTTTTTTACCTTAAAAATTTTGAAAATTTTCAGTAGACATTTATTGAGTTATTAGTTGATTTTTATGGATTTTTATGTTGTCTTATAATTAACCAACACCTAGCTTAACACAAAACATAGACAAACACAGTAGAAACAGAATAGGTACACTCAATGGTTTATGAATTTTGTTCATGCCTTAATTAAGGTCATTTTAGCTAGGAAATTTATGAGATGATTATAACATCAATTATAACAAATGAGTGCCAAGTAGATCATGAAGTGTGAACCACAACAAGGTGTAAAAATTCAGTAAAGGGTAATTAGGCACTGGAACCTTGAAAGCTAACCTTTCGTCCAATTTTGGACCTTTTCATGATCATCAATGCTAAATCAGTCGATATACTCAACATATAACTTTTATATCTATTCATGTGAAAACAAATAGGCCAAGATCGTACAAATCAGACATCAACAACATGAGTTATGAATTTTATGCCAGACCAGTTTAGATCTAGACACGTTGATGACGTAAAACTCATAACTATTAATCTAGAAATGAAAATGACATAAAACCACCGCTCGATAATTTTTAATAGGCATATCTACATATGAAAAATACCATAGAAATACAAATATCCATATAAACAGTAAGATAACTTCCAAACAAGAACTAAAAATGGAAAGAAATATATCACAAATGAGCCAAGGGGAGGTCACTTGGAGTTTTCCCACTCAAGTCCTTCAACTTGCAAAGCAAAACTGTAAAACCCCAGTTTCGGCTTAGGGTTTTACCCGATTTTAGTTTGTCCAGTTTGGGCAGTCTCGAGTCAATTCAAGCGAGCTCGAGCCAAAACAATTTTTAAATATAAGTATGAGGCCTAGATGGTCATATATATTATGGAGGTTGAGTATGTCAGACATGCATATTATAGTTTCAGATAGGATACAGTGTAACATGAGTTATCAGTGTATACATAAGGTATACATATGATTTTTATGAGTTAGTCAGGATTTTAAGCCTAGATCTATGCCGTTGTGGCGTTTAGTATCTGTTTGGGATTTTCAGGGTATCTCATTGCATGAATCATTAGCCTTGTGGGCTCAGCTTGATTGAGTTCAAGGTTCGAGGCTCATTTAACCTTCTTACCTCGATTCCTGCCTATAGAGTCATTTTTAGGACTCGAGTCAGTTTCGAAGTTGGACGGTCTCAATCAGAACTTTTCATCCATATGTATTTACACATACCCATAAGTGGGTCCCACTTGATCACGAGTTGTCAGACATTTTGATCATGCCATGTGGCAAGATCTGAGCCATCCACATCAGCCCTGGCTTCACCATGTTATATATCCAGAGATTTTTCACAATTTCAGAGTTACACCATTTACCGCTGCCACCAGTTCGGCTCACCGCCAGAAAGTTTCCGTGTAAAACCCCGAAAAAAATAATTAGGTTATTTTATTTAGGGTTTTATAAATCTTAAAACGAACCATAAATAATATTTAATTAAATAAATTCTTAAGAATCAATACTATTTATAAACCATTCATATTCACTTAATAGTAAGTTTTTGACTTTTCATTATCACACAAATGATATAATAATGAGTGATTACATTCTTTTCTATAAAATTTAATGTAATGACTTCTTAAATTCCACATATATTATTCTATATAAAGGAGAGTTCTATTGCTACATGAAACATCCTCTGGATAGCTTGTGAGCACATTTGGCTTTAGAGAAATTACATTCATATTAGGATCATGTGTTATAGTTGTAGATACCTCATCACAATTCCAGGTCCGTATAATTATTTAAAATGTTGTATTTTCCCTTGTGGACAACCTGGTTAGCCTGAGCCCAGATTCAACCACCATGCACCGAGTGCAACCGGGGTCAAGGAATTGACTCAGTTTGACACGGGCTACATCCTTCATAATCAAATAATGGACATGATGGACTTACCCATTGGCCAATAAATTGGACATGGCAGATTGGACTCACTAGCCAATTACAGACATGGTGGATTGGACTCATCAGCCGATAATAGACATGGCAGATTGGACTCGCTAGCCGGTAATGGACATGATGGATTGACCCATCAACCAATAAATTAGACATGGCGGATTGGACTCGCTAGCCAATTACGAACATGGTGGATTGGACTCACCAGCTGATAACGGACATGGCAGATTGGACTCGCCAGCCGGTAATGGACATGATGGACTGACCCATCAGCCAATAAATTGGACTTGGCAGATTGGACTTGCTAGCCAATTACGGACATGGTGGACTGATCGATCAGTCAATAAATTGGACATGGCGTATTGGACTCGCCAGCCAATTACGGACATGGTGGATTGGACTCACCAGCCGATAACGGACACGGCGGATTGGACTCACCAGCTGGTAATGGCATGATGGATTGACCCATCAACCAATAAATTGGACATGGCGGATTTGACTCGCCAGCCAATTACGGACATGGTGGATTGGACTCCCCAGCCGGTAATGGCATGATGGATTGACCCATCATCCAATAGATGGACATGATGGACTGACCCATCAGCCAACTAATGGACATGGTGGATTGGACTCACCAGCCGATAACGAACATGGCGGATTGGACTCGCCAGCCGGTAATGGACATGATGGACTAACCCATCAGCCAATTAATTGGACATGGCGGATTGGATTCGCCAGCCAATTACGAACATGGTAGACTGACCTATCAGCCAATAGATGGACATGGTGGACTGACCCATCAGCCAATTAATGGACATAATGGATTGGACTCACCAACCGATAAATTGGACATGGCGGATTGGACTCGCTAGCCAATTACGGACATGGTGGATTGGACTCACCAGCCGATAACAGACATGGCAGATTGGACTCGCCAGCCGGTAATAGACATGATGGACTGACCCATCAGCCAATAAATTGGACATGGCGGATTAGACTCGCCAGCCAATTACGAACATGGTAGACTGACCCATCAGCCAATAGATGGACATGGTGGACTGACCCATCAGCCAATTAATGGACATAATGGATTGGACTCACCAGCCGATAACGGACATGGCAGATTGGACTTGCCAGCCAGTAATGGACATGATGGACTAACCCATCAACCAATAGATGGACATGGTGGACTGACCCATCAGCCAACTAATGGACATGGTGGACTGAACCATTAGCTAGTAAATGGACATGTTGGAATGGTCACAATAGCCAATATTAATGATAATGATAGGGAGTTTCTGGACTTGTTTTATTTAATTATACGGCTTAGTGTTTTTATCACTAATGCGAAATTGCCTCCGCAGGTATGAGCATGGAAGGAGGGGCAGAGTCGGGATAGCTGGAGGACTCTATTATTGGACTATTCTTTTCTCGAGATTGTTTGCATGGCAGTGGGATTTTGGTTCGGTTCATGGGACTTAGATTATTCCGAGCATTTATATATTAAATTTATTGTTGTGGAATTATTAAAAATATTGAAAATTAATAGGAAATTAATTTATGGGACACTTAGTTTCACATAGTAACACTTGGCCCGTGGCTCGGAACGGGCGGGTTGTTACATTCTGCCTCACCCCTAGCCACCGGATTAGTACGGTCATGACCACCTTGCTGTCGGCTCTCAGTTTGTACCCATGATCGCCACCAGCGTTGCCACAGTCGCCACCAGCGATGATGTTTTTGCTGTCCATTTTTGCCGCTGCCACCACCACCTTTTTGGGCCATTTTTGGGCGTCGGCAAAGCCAATAACTCCAATAGCTTCCCCTTGCCGAGATCTACGGTTTGGGACCAACATTGACCACCGCCATGGTGGCGATTGCCGCCGGCAACATCACCACACACGGCGGCACTTCTCCCCATTTCCTGCTATTTTTCGGCGAGCTAGTGGCCGGACTCCACCAATCGTCACCACTAGCAACTCTACCTTGATGCCCCCTGCCGATCCCGACCAGCAATAGGTACCACCGCCCACTTGATCTGCCCGGTTCACGGTTCGCCTACCCGCGTCTGTGTTCTCCTACCCGCGTTTACGTTCTCCTGGTCATGCCTGAGTCCACCAGCCCATGTCCATGTCTGTGTCCATTAGCCTAGCTGACCCAGCCCAATGGTTTATTTAACCTAGACCATGTTGGTTCAGTGCATTTGGTTTGGTCTGGTTCAGCCTATTTTCGGTAGTTTCTCGACCGTTTTTGGTAATTTGAGAACCCCTACATTAGTTTATATGCATATTCACATTGTTGAGCATGTTTGGATATTATGAGTGTTTTTCTTTATTTATTAATTATTTTATATATTTATTTATGATTATTCATTTCTTGTTATTTATATATTTGTTGGCTATGATGAATAATTATGTGACTAATTATTGTTACTGATAATGTATTTATTCATAAATATTATTTGTGTTCATGTTTATCTTATTTTATTTATTTAATTGATTGATTATTAATTATTTTCTTACTCGTGTTATTATTTATACGTTTTTAGTCGTATGCTCATATATTTGATATTTATATTATTATTCTTCATGATTAATTAATATTAGTCATTTATTTATTTATCTATGATTTAATTAATTAATTATTTGGTTGTTTATTTAATTATTTATATGTTTACTAACATTAGTATATATGAGATTTACTGATGTTTAGTCATGTATTTATATAGTATAATTATATTATTATTATGATTGGAGTATTATTTATGTTCATGTGTTTATTATTTACCTAATTATCTATGAGTGTATTTATTTGTTTAATTATTTATTATTGTTTATTATTATTATGTCTCGATTTTCATGCCACTTGTTTAGTTATAGGTTGTTAGTACTATTTTCTTTATTAGGATGTATTAATGATATGAACATACACTACGAGCATGCATCATATAGAAATATTAGTATTTTACTTAGTAGTAAGTTCCGATGTAGGTTTCAGAGTCTGAGCTCACTGTAGATGTGTAGATACGCTTGGGGCATAGATCACAGGTCCGTAGGACTCTCCCTCTCTGCTTGACTCATTGCATGTCGAGTTTAATCGTGTTTTATATGTAGGATGACATTAGCAGCGTTTTATTGCATCCCTCCGATGTCGGGCCATTTAGGTGTGTTTTCTACGCATGTTTAATAAAACTACAAGAATGAGATCCCTTGTAGGTTTTCGACCTTAAGCTTTAGAAATATATAATACAAGCCTCTTCCCTAAACTTATTATATAAGTACACGCATTTTTACGGATTTCACGAATAAGAGAGTGAGCGGTATGGAGATATGTATGAATCACACTAGTACTCCTTTAAACCCTGTGGTAGTGCGGTGTATGAGGGTATTGCGTAATGAAATATATTTCCAGAATTTGTGGCACTAAATTAACTATTCCTTTTGCCACTCAAGTACCGTGGTGGGTGCTATGGAAGGTATGAGGACGTAAGTCTTGCATGCATGAATATAAAACTTAGCCTGCATGTGAGCCGACACTTGCTTAAGTATGTTTGCTTACCGCCTAGTGTGAGGCAATCTTGAAATTTCATAAGTTTTCGTGGGTAATGGAATACCCATTTGCCAGTTTGTACTTGTTATTTTTCGAATTAGTAACATTTGTTACTAACGTTTTCATATTATATATGTAAGCCTTAAAATCCTGAGTCGATTTTGGTGGGAGGACAGATAAACGCAACAAACACTTGAGTTTGTCAAAATTATTTCTTTCTTACTTTGATTTATATTTGATGTGTTTTGATGCATATATTTGTCAATGTCTTCCATTCTCATGACACCAAGAGGGTTGTTTCGATTTATTTCATTGATCTATTCGTACCGAACGACAACTTTAAACATGACTTGACTCGATCGTAACATTTCTAATTCGGTTCTTAGGTGAACCGAAATCGAGGTATTATAAGTTGGTATCAGAGCCATGTCTTGCTCAATTGAGATGGAAGACTTTTGTTTTGAGCCAAGTGTGTGGAGCTATCCTTAGCCAGGCCAACAGGTATTTCCATTGTTTTTTTAGATTTCAGATTGTGTACTCAGTTAGACCTGAGCAATGGATGTTTAACTATTAACAGTTAAAGAAGTTATGAGATGTATATGAGATCATGATTTCAGTAGATGCCAGCATTGATCTCAATCGGAATGTCATGATAAGCTCTGAGACATGCCTTTGCTTTTGCCATGCTAGTGATTTGGATGACATAAGAGTGTCCACATGCTAAATTAACTGAGGTTGAGTTTGATGGTGACTGGGAGTACGCAGATCTTTGGCAACCACATTGTAGCACTTACCCGTCTTTTGCATGTCATCACATTAGTCCTTCCCTGGGACATGATGTACATCGCAAGACAAAATTATAAGGGATAACACAAGTAGGGAGCTTGGTGTATGGAGATATTCATGTAGTTACATGCCATATGAGCATGGACCATTGAATGCCTTAAATAGATCCATTGGGCATAGTCCAAGGTCTACATTGGGGAACATAGACCTTCAGAAAAATCCTTGTGGATATAGGATGTGACTATGCTAGCAAATCCACTTAAGCACATGGAACACTTGAAACATAGATGAGGGTTTGGGGAAGATGACTTGGATGGACCACTTCTAGGAGACCAGTGTGGGGTCAATATTAATTTTCCACGGTACGTGTCACCATTATGATCCAGCCCCTCTGAATCAAACATACATGGTTGGATAACCTGAGTCGAGTTGATAGCAGCTACCTCTATGGAGATAGACACATGGAGATAAATATGTCAAAGACACTAATGGGCTCACAACGTACATGATCAGGATCAAGCTTCAGGACCTGGATAGCACAACCACCATCCGAGAAGCACAACTGCTATCCGAGTTACCCAACCACTAACCGTGATGCACTACTACCAACCAAATAACACTAACGCCATCCACGTTACCCAACCACCTTCGGTGATGCACAACCACTATCCGTATATTGTACTACCGTCGACCGAGTAAGTAGTTGTAGTAAAAGCAAAGTCCAAGTAGTTACCTCATCCTACAGAAGGATAACTACTTGAGGATGTTCTTAGCCTTACAGAGACTGCATGTCACAACATTGAGAGCAGAGTTGGGTCAGAGATTGAGGACAAGATATAGCTATGTTAACATCAGCTCGATAGAGGAAAGTTAGGTGCACTGAGACAATTTTGAAGAGATGATACAAGATTGACTTTACTAGCCATCTTGCATACCATCACCTTGACTTGACATCCATGAGTTAGATGTGTATTGCAAGATAGTGTTAGTGACAATTTTATAAGGGTCATCAAATAGTGTTAGTGAGTCTATTAGGGATGTATATGAACAAAGTTAGAGAAAAGAGCAGTGTGACCTCGAGATGAGATGGCTACACTGGTTAGATAGCCAAGGTATAAAGATCAAGCAGATGGTCAGACATGGAGTGTGACCTTAGCCAATAAGAGGAGTTTGACTCATATTAGAATTTTGGGCATAGATGATGGGTTTAGTGAGGGAGCGTCTATTAGGGAAATTTTGTTTTCCTTGTGCTTCGTCAGCATAATTAGGTCCTTACCTTGAGACATAGGATTTAGCCTTTACCCTGATTATAAGAGGTACCTTCATGGTACTGTTTAGAGCTTACAATACAAGTAGACGATGACAGACCTATTTGGAGGAGACAACTTCACCCAAGCTTGAGAGCAACATAGACAGGGACTTTAGTCTAACTGAATCATGCTAACCAGTTAGAAAGACAGTAGTGTATTCTCATCTTAACTAATAGCATTGCTTGAGAGTCTATCACAGTGGTAGTAGTCATGTAAGTTAAGATTAATACTACAAATCGGTACGGGACAGCAGGTCACACACCACTGAAGAATAGATGAGACACATATCAAACCTCACTATAAGTCCCTATAGACTCGAGGAGAGATAGTGGTTCTTTGGGTCGTTTGAACCCGTCCGTTTAGAAGTGCGTGACTAGTATGGTATCGAGAAACACATGCGTACTATTAGTTGATTGAACTAGAGCCACTTAGGAGCCATCTCTTAGACTCGTCATTGATTGACTATTCCATAGGCTGACCACTTATCGTAGAGTCCAATTATGATGATTAATGATTTGGTATGTCCATATAAATTAGCTTGTGTCAATTAATTAAATATTAAAATTTTCATTGTTCACTTATAAGTACTTAACTAATTGTTGTGAGATATAATTTATAGTTATTTTTTTATGTACTTAGTTAAGTGCTACATATCTTATCATTTCATGCATTAGACTAAGAAATTATATGTGTTAACGTATAAACTATTTGTGACTTGCAGTTAGGATTGTCATTGCAATTATGGTACCTTCATTTGAATTTCCAGGTCCGTATAATTACTTGAAAAGTTTTATATTCCTTTTTGGCTGCCCTGTTCCACTTATAAATATTGATAATTTCTAAATAAAAGACCTAGGATAAGTCTTTTACATCCTTGGAATTTAAATTATAAGATTTAGAGCTTTGCATAAATTGAGTTTGTCTCAAGAAACTCGTCTTACTTAGTTTAAAACCAATGATTGTCTTGAAGGACTTAGTTTTATTTGATGGAATAAAGATCTACTTGATTGAAGGAATGATTTAGCCAAGCTAAAAATTTTGATAAATCAACTTTTCCAACTTCATCAGATGGTAGTCTTATGTATGCCTTCGAGTGTACTAGATTAGCTTAACAAATTCTGGTATTTAACATTGGGCAAGTCTTAAACATGATACATGACATTGGAGAGTTATTAACCCTTTGTTTAATTTACGAAGCTTTTGAATTAGAATTGGTCGGATATTTTGACTTGGCTCACCAAATTTGTGTTTGGCTGTGGTATAATTTCTTCGGAAAGTAAGAAACATGAATGCATTGCTTATACCTTTATGGAGGCTGATAATATTGTAGTCATTTTGGCTACTGTAGAGATTATTTATCTCAGAATATTGATAAAAAGTTTATTAATGGTTTTCCATATGGAGAGACAAGTTATTAGGTTATTGTTGTAAGGGAAGTTTCTTAATGTCCCTCCAAGGCCAAACACATATAAGGAAAATGACATTATAAATGAGATATATTGAGGATGCATTGAAAATGTGTCAACTAAGTATTGTTAATTAGATTCATTTAATAAAAATGTTTGACTATTGTGTTGTTCAGAATATGAGACTAATTCCTTGTTGTGAATTTTATTTTAAATGAAATTAGAATTTCATTGTTTGATGCATGTGCATTGTTGTATTATTACTGGTATGATGTATGTGCATTGAAATGTTGTTACTAGTTTGATGCATATGCATTGTTATATTTGATGCGTGTGCATTGCTGTTTATTTATCGGTTTGGTATGGGCACACAATTATTCTATAATTGATAAGATTCATGTGCACACTGCAGGAGCACAATTATTACTAGTTAGATGTGGGTGCGTAATTATAATCTACCAATAAGATGCATGGGCATGGTGCGGGTATACGTTACCATGATTACAATTTTATATTTTCAAGCTTTTGATCTAAGTGTGCTTATATTATGTTAACTACATGTATATATGTATATGAAGTTGAAAGCGACGTAAGATCATAACTATATGATAAATTTTTTTAAAACCAAGTGGGAGATCGTTAGAATTATGGTTCCAAAATTATTTATTAGTTAATGGTTATGTATTTGAGGTTTAGAGAACATAATTATATATTGTCTACTAGATCTTGTGGCCAGTCAACATCATGTGGGGCTTAGAATTCCCGGCAAGTTAACTCTACATTTTCCCATAAGATGAATAAACGTGAAGTGAAGAGATGCCTAATATTAATGCAGGTAACTCTAATTTTTACGTATTATGATGTGGTGAATGAATGTGGAGTTAGGATGAGATGGGGACACCTAGTGGTTTCTTTATATACCTAATGGTTTTAAAAGTTAGACATGATAATTGATCCCAGCGTGGTTGAAGGGCAGCAAGATAATCGCTTGCATATAAAGTCATCTTTAGTACTTGTGTTTTATACATTTGTCCTTATATATTTGGGAGATATTTCAAGTTCTCATAATCTATTGGAAGTATATAAGGTATGTTATAATTTATTTATATTAATTCACAATGCATGTTTATGTATAATTTCTTACATTCTTATTGACTTGAGTCAATGTCACTATCCATAATTGAATACGAAACAAAAACTATTATTGATGAAACCTATAAAACCCCAGTTTCGGCTTTTACCCACTTGTAGGTTGTCCGGTTCGGGCAAGTCTCTAGCTGGTTAGAGCGAGTTCGGGCCAGGCCAATTTTAAGAATATGAGTATGGGGCCCAGATGTAAAACCCTGAAAAAATAATTAGGTTATTTTATTTAGGGTTTTATAAATCTTATAACGAATCATAAATAATATTTAATTAAATAAATTCTTAAGAATCAATATCATAAATTATTAATTATAACCCACTCATATTCGCTTAATAGTAAGTTTTTGACTTTTCATTATCACACAAATGATATAGTTATGAGTGATTATGTTCTATTTTATAAAATTTAATGTAATGACTTCTTAAATTTCACACATATTAATAAAGTTTAATATAATGACTTCTTGAATTCCACACATATTCTTCTATATAAAGGAGAGTTTTGTTGTTAAATGAAACATCCCTTGGATAGCTTGTGAGCACATTTGGTTTTAGAGAAATTACATTCATATTAGGATCATGTGTCGCAGTTGCGGGTTCCTCATCACAATTCCAGGTTCGTATAATTACTTAAAATGTTATATATTTCGATTTGGGAGTCTTGGTCAGCCTGAGTCCACATTCGATCACCATGCTCCGAGCGCAATGGGGGTCAAAGAATTGGCTCAGGGGCAGCACCCTTAAAAAATTACTATGTGGGAGTCTTGGTCGACTTGAGTTCATATTCGACCACCATATGCCAAGCGCAACCGGGGTCAATGAATTGACTCAATCCGACATAGGGCAGCACCCCCTGAAAGATTAAATACCTGCCCTCATCCCGAAAGGGGTGACATGACGTAGTGGTGCAAGAAGGCTCATTATGCACTTGTGATACTGAGAGGTTGAGTCAATGGCAAATATCGGTAACTACAAGCCGAGGGCCACGTAGCTTGTGTGCGCATACATGAGATTGTAGCTGGATGGGCAGCCACCCTCCCAGCATATTAAGAGCTCAGCATAGGCTCATAATCACTAAAAGATGTAATTCAGATGTTATGGAATATATTAATTATTTCTTGTAATTATATGACTTAGTGTTTTTATCACTAACACGGACTTGCCTCCGCAGATATGAGCATGGAAGGATGGGTAGAGTTGGGACAACTTGAGGCCTCTATTATTGGATTATTCTTTTCTTGAGATTGTTTGCAAGGCAGTGTGATTTTGGTTCAGTTCATGGGACTTAGATTATTCTGAGCATTTATTATATTAACATTTATGTCAAGAGTTTATTTAAAATCTTGAAAATTAATAAAAAATTAATTTATGAGACACTTAGTTTCATATAGTAAAACTTGGCTCGTGGCTCGGAATGGGCGGGTCGTTACACCAGATGACCATATGAGCATGTTGTGGTTGTTGAGTATACTTGACATGCATATGATTGTTTCAGTTGTGATACCGTAGAGCATGAGTTCTCAGTTTATATGTAAGGTATACATATGATTTTTATGAGTTAACCAGGATTTTGGGCCTAGATCTAGGTCGTTGTAGCATTTAGTATTTGTTTGGGATTTTTTGGGTATTTTATTTGCGTACAGCATAGAAATTTTGGATCACTGGATATTGCCCCTATGGGCCCAGCTTGATCTAGTTCAGGGTTCGAGGCCCATTTTAGTATTTTTGCCTCGATTCTAGCATATAGAATCACTTTTAGGACACGAGTCAGTTTTGGTTTTAAACGGTCTTGATCCGAGCTTTTTATCCACATGTATATTTCATATACCCATAGGTAGGTCCCACTAGACCACAAATTGTCGGATGTTCAGATCGTGCTGCGTGGCAAGATCTGAGCCATCCACGTCAGCCCTGGCTTCACCATATTATTTTCTAGATCTTCCACGATTTCACTCTATTAACGCAGCCGCCACTTTGCCTTGCCGTCGGTGACACCCCGGCCCTCCTTCGGCCACCCATTCAGTACGGTCATGACCGCCTCATGGCCGACTTCCCATTCATACCACTCACGACCACCAGTGCCGCCGCTATCACCATCGGTGACCAAGTTTTCTACCACTGTTCATCACCGCCGCCGCCACAGTTTGGGCCATTTTCCGGTGCCGGCGAGCCACCACCGGCTGATTCGACCACCCCGATTGCTTCCCCTCGCTGAGATCTACAGTTTGGTACCAACATCATCCATTGCCGCAGCTGTAATCGCCACCAGCGACGTCACCACACACGGCGGCGATTCGCCCCTTTCCCGACCATTTCTAGCCAGCCAACGGTCGGACTCCGCCAATGAACATCACCATCACTTCTGCCATCATCCCCTCTGTCGATCCCGACTGGCAGCGACCCCAACCGCACTGCTATCGGCGTTCTCTTGTGACGACCACCGCTGCCTCCCTATTCGGCCTGTTTACCAGCCTCCCTAGCCCATTTCTGCCTGGCCATGTTCGAGTCCACTGACCATGCCCGAGTCATGTCCAGTCATGTCCAGTCATGTCCGCCTAGTCAACCCAACCCAGTTTTCCAGTTAACCCAAACTGAGGTTCAGTTCGATTTGGTCTGGTTCAGCTTGGTTCGAGCTAGTTCAACCTATTTTCTACCGTTTCTTGACTATTTTCGGTAATTCGAGAACTTTTATATTAGTTTAGATGCATATTCACATGATTTAGCATGATAGGATATTATGATGATTTTTCTTTATTTATTGTTTTAATTAATTAATTAATTATTTGTTCATTATTATTTATTTATTTTTATTTTCATGTTTATCATATATGATGAATGTTTACATGATTATTTGCCATTATTAATGTTACATTTACTTATGAATATTAGTCTTATTATGTGTACTAAATTGTATATATATATATATATATATATATATATATATATTTGTATGTTCGCATGTATGTTATTATTTATTTCAATTTAATTATGTATTCTTGTACTATATGACTATGACATTATTAATAACCATGATTAATGAGTATTAACTATTTATTTATTTATTTATTTATTAAATTATAATATATTTATTTAATTATATATTTACTAACACAAGTATATGTTGATATTTAGTCGTGTTTACCCGTATATTTATATAGTATAATTATGTTATTATTTTATTATTAGAGTATTATTTATATTCATGTAATTATTGTTTATCTAGTTATCTATGAGTGTATTTCTTGGTTTATTTATTTATTTATTATTTATTATTATTATGTCTCGATTTGCATGCCACATGTTTAGTTATAGGTTTGTTAGTATTGTTCTCTTTATTAAGATGCATTGATGATATGAACACACACCACGAGCATGCATCATATAGAGATGTTAGTATTTTACTTAGTAGTGGGTTCCGATGTAGGTTTCAAGTCCGAACTTGCCGTAGATATGCAGATATGCTTGGAGCTTGGACCACAGGTCCGTAGGACTCTCTCTCTGCTTGACTCCTTGCGTGCAGAGTTTGATCGTGTTTTATGCGTACGACGTCATCAACAAAGTTTTATCGGATCCCTCCGATGTAAGGCCATTTAGTCGTATTTTGTATGCATGTTTAATAAAACTACAAGGATGAGATCCCTTGTTAGTTTTTGAATTTAAGCTTGAGAAATTTATGATATAAGCCTCTTTCTTAAGCCTATTATATAAGTACGCGCATTTTTACGGATTTCACGAATAAAAGAGTGAGCAGTATAGAGATATGTATGAATCACACTAGTATTCCTTCAAACCATGAGGTAGTGCGGTGTACGATGGTACTGAGTAATGCAGCACATTTCTGGAATATGTGGCACTAATTAAACTATTTATTTTGCCACTTGGGTACTAGTCGGGGTAAAGGCTAAATCCTATATCTCAAGGTAAGGACCTGATCGTGTTGGCAAAGCACAGGGAAAACACTATCTCCATAATAGATTTCCCCTCACTAAACTCATCATGTATGCCAAAATTCTAATACAAGCTAAACATCTCTCTCTGACTAGGCCAACTCTAAATGAGTTAAACTACGTATCTGATCATTTGCTACCATCTGATATATGTAACCCTGGCTGTGGGTCACACGTATGTTGTCATGCTAACTAAACAATCTGACCATTGTGGTCATTCCATTTCGATATCATACTATCATGTTCTCTAACTCAATCCATGCACATCCATTTGATTACTGTCACTAATGCTGCCTGATGATACTTATAAGACTGTCACTAACACTCTCTTGCAAGCCTAACTTTCCACTGTCAAGCTGATGTTACCTTAGCTATTTCTTGTCCTCAATCTCTGACCCAACCCTTCTCTCAATCTATGACATGCAGTCTCTGTGCAAGGCTAAGAACATCCTCAAATAGTGATCCTTTTGTAGGAGTAACTACTTGGACTTTGCTTTCACTACAACTACTCACTCGATTGGTGGTAGTGCAATATACGGACGGTGGTTGTGTGTCACGGATTGCAGTTGTGTTACTCGGACGGTGGTTGTACAACTCGGATGGTGGTTGTGCTACTCGTATGGCGGTTGTGTTATCTAGGTTGTGAAGCCTGATCCTAATCATGTACGTCATGAACCCATTACTATCTCTAGCACGTTCATCTCCATGTGTTTGTCTCATCAAAGGTAGTTGCTATCAACTCAACTTAGGCTAATCTGGAGGGTGTTTGGATCATAATGGTGACATGCAAAAGATGGACAGGTGTTGTAATGTCCCCAGTGCAGCAAATACTCTTGGACATGAGCTAACTGAATATGTGAACCCTCAAGTGGTCCAAATCTCTGGCATAGTAAAGGGAAAGACAGGTCTTTAAACATATCATGACATGCCTGTGAGATCCATGCTGGTATTTACTAAAATCATGATCTCATAACCATCTCATAACTTTTCTAACCGTTAGCACTGAAACATCCACTGCTCAAGTTTGACTGAGTACAAAATCTAAAATCCATCAAACAAAAGGAAATACTTGTCAGCATGGATTAGGACAGCTCCATACACTTTGCTCAAAATGAAAGTCTTTCTTCTCAGTCGACCAAGACATGACTCTGATACCAACTTGTAACACCCCGATTTCGATTCACTTAAGAACCGAATCAGAAATGTTGTGATTGAGTCGAGTCATGTTTAAAGTTGTCGGTTTGTATGACTCAATCAATAAAATAGATCAAAACAACTTTCTTGGTGTCATGAGAATGGAAGACACTGTTAAATACACGTCAAAACACATCAAACATAAATAAAAGTAAGAAAGTAATAACTGCGCTGAGCTCAAGTGTGTGTAGCGTTTATTAGTCCTACCAGTAAAGTCAACTCAAGATTGCAAGACCTACATATATTATATAAAAAATAGTAACGAATGTTACTAGTCCTAAATATAACTAATACAGACTGGCAAACAAGGATATTTCATTACCCTCAAAAACTTATGAAACTTCAAAATTGCCTCCCACTGGGCGGTAAACAAACATATTTAAGCAAGTGTCGGCTTGTATGCACGGCTGTTAAGTGTTTAAAGCATACAATATTTACCCATGTTTTTAATATGATTTTGTACTTCCCAGGTATAAAGATTATTAATTAGGTGATATTTCTCTTTTTATTCTAATTAATTAATTTTTTATGAGATATGCTTAATTTTGGAGTTTTAATGCAGAAAAAGATGAAATAAATTAAGCTTTGGAATTCAAAGGTCACGGCAATCCAATTGTTACTACAAGGAGTTCACAAAGCTTGATGAGGATGAATGTACATTGCTTTGGCTACATTTGAGTATGGTGAGGAGTTGGAAATTTGAGTAGACATCAAAATCAATTTGAATACATTGATTTGTAAGAACCCTCTTTAAATTCATGTATCTAATTACCATCTCATCTTTTATATAAAGGGGTGGTCATTTGTTGTTTAAAATATCTCAACTTTAGGCTTAGAAGTAGTTCCAGTTTTTGGAATTCTTTCCCTTTCATAATGAAAAGTAGTTTCTTCTTTATAATATTTTCTATTTTTATTATGGAGTAATCGTGTATTTTGTTCTACAAAAGAATAGAACTTAACATGATTTAATTGAAGTCATTTCAACCTCTTACTCTTTTATTTAATCGGATTGTTTGAATTATCGTGTTCTTAATGCTAAGAATAGATTGATCGCCTATTTCTTAGATCATGAGGTTTAATTAGATTTCGGGAGAAATTAATTAGATTAGTCATTGATAGTTCATCATACGACGAGTCTTTTGACTTGTTTGTCCTTGTGGTCGGAAGATACACAACACTGTAGGTGATTGTAAGGTAAATCTTAATGTATTATTTTATTGATTAATCAATTATCACCGGGAAGTTGAAATTGAGGCAAAATAATAAAATCATGAAGGAGTGGGAGCCACCATGTCATATAGTTATCTAATATTGACAATCTGAGGGAATAGAAGATAAGAGTAAGATTGATGAAGATTAATTTCATATTAAGGGAAATTCAACTCTAGAACGAATTTTATCTGAAACTAAAAATCTTTTTCTTGTTTCATCTCTCTGTGGGACGATACTTAAATTTATCATTATATTAGTTGTTTTGACCATGTATACTTGCATGTCATTGAAATTATGCGAACAAGTTTTTGAAAACTAAAAAGAGTTTGAAGGAGTACTAGCTCGGTCCATACATATCCCTGCACCACTCATTCTCTTATTCATGAAAGCCGTAAAAATACACTTACTTATATAATAGGCTTAGGGAAGAGGCTTGTATCATACATTTCTAGAGCTATAGCTCGAAGACTAAAAAAAATCTAATCCATGTAGTTTTATTAAACATGGGTGGAAAACACAACTAAATGACCCAACATTGGACAGATGCAATCAAATGCCGCTGATGCTGTCCTACGTATAAAACACGATTAAAGTCAATACGTAAGGAGTCAATCAGAGATGGAGAGTCCTACAGACCTGTGGTCCAAGCTCAATGCGTATTTACACATCTACGGCGAGCTCGGACTCCAAAACCTACATCAAAACCCACTACTAAGTAAAATACTAACATCTCTACATGATGCATGTTCATGGTGGGTGCTCATATCATCAATACAACCTAATAATGAACACAGTGCTAATAAGCCTACCACTAAATACCTAGCACATAACTTGAGACATAATAATAATAAATAACAAATAAATAATTAAACAAATAAACACTCATAGATAATTAGGTAAATAATAAATACATGAACATAAATAATACTCCAATCAGAAAATAATAACATAATTATACTATATAAATACACGAGTAAATATCATATATTCTTGTGTTAGTAAATATATAAATAATTAAAAAATAGCAAAATAATTAATTAAATAAATCATAGACAAATAAATAAATAAGTGACTAATATTAATTAATCATGAAGAATAATAATATAAATGTCAAATATACAAGAATACGACTAAATACATATAAATAATAACATGAGGAAGAAAATAATTAATAATCAATCAATTGAAATAAGATAAACATGAACAAAAATAATATTTATGAAAAATACATTTTCAGTAACAATAATTAGTCACATAGTCAACAAATATATAAATAACAAGAAATGAATAATCATGAATAAAAATATAAATAAATAACTATATAAAATATTTAATAAATAAAGAAAATTTCTCATAACATCCAAAAATGTTAAATCATGTGAATATACATATAAACTAATATAAATGTTCTCGAATTACCGAAAACTGTGTAAGAACGGGCAAAAACAGTTCGAAAATGAGTTGAATCTGACTGAAGGGGGTTGAACCAGACCGAACTGAATAGGTTGAACCAACTTGGTCTGGATTAAATGGAAAATGGGCTGGGTTGGTTGGGTGGACTTGAACTAGATGGGCAGACTTGGACATGGCCTGGCGGGCGTGGACGCAGGCAGGCAGATGTGGATACAGGCAGGCAAATGTGGACGCAAACGTGGGCGATGGACGTGATCACGGGCAAACGGATAAACAAGCTAGGCAAGGGGCAGCGGTGCCTGTCACTGGAAAACTTCGACAGCGGCTCGACTGGACTCTCCGCCAGTGTGGATCAATAGGGGGCGTCAAGGCATAGGCTGTGGTGGTGACAATCAGCGAAGTCCAGCCACTTGTTGGCGGAAAAACAGCATGAAAGGGAGTGGATCGCCACCGGGTGCAGTGATTGTGGCCGCGGCAGTCGTCATGGGACGTCTCAAAATGAAGCTTTTAGTGAATAGAAGCTGTATGGGTGGTCAGACTAGCAGGAGGTGGCTCGCCAGTGTGGGAAAATGGTCTGAAAGGGTGGCAGCGACAGCTAATATCGATAGCTAAAACGCCGTCGTCGGTAGCGATCGTGGGTACGGACTGATAGCTCAGCATGCTATTTATGCCATTCATTCATTATTTAATTATTTATTTGTTTTCATGGTTGTTTAAATTGTGATTTATCATATTTTATTTTCTTGATGGTACTCGTCACTATTATTTTAGTATTGTTCTTTTATTTGTTTGATTTATTTATTCATTTTGCATGCCAAAGTGTTTTGTCATGGATATGTTTAGCTTGATCCTTTGTTGTGATATTATGATTGATGTGAGCACACACTACAATCATGTAACATATAGAGTTAGTCTTTTTCAATGTAAGTTTTGCAATCCAAGCTCATTGTAGATGTGTCGACACACTTGAAGCTTGGACAACAGGCTTGTTAGGACTTTTCTTAGATTTATCATTCTAGTTTATTGTGGATTTGATTTTTAGGTCGTATGACATGTTAAGTAGCTATTTTATCGAACCCCATTTAACACAGGCTATCTTGACGTATTTTTACTGTCGTGATTAACAACTATCGAGAATGAGATCCCTCATGTTGTTTTTGAACTTAGATCCACCTCACATTCCCTTCAGGCTTACTTATATGATTCCCTTCCCAGCCTTTTATATATATATATATATATATATATATATATATATATAAAATTTAGTTTTCAATGAGCCGAGAGTTGGAGTATTTGGCCTCGCATAGATCGTGAGTAGGAGCATACGTAAGTACCAGTGGGCTCTAAATTAGTGAGAGGGTTGTTCCATTCCCAAGGGATCTTGACATCTACACATCTTGAGCTTCCCCACAACTGGAGAGGCATGGCATAGATAGGTACTGTAATGTATAGCACATGTCTAGATTTGTGGTATCAGAGGGTACTAAAGGTGACTTCCTGAGAGTACTCAGTTATTGTGCTCTTGGCTAGGCGTTATATGAAGGAATAGAGAGGGCTTAGGATATGTGTTTTCTCGAGAGTGGGAATAATTATTGCCAAGGAAGGCATTTGTCTAGAGTGGCACAACACTGGTAAAGATCAGAATGCTATCGAGTCTGCAACTTGATGGCTCCTTAGTAGATGCCCTTTGTGTGTTCCCATTAAAAGTATAAACAATTTTTCTTTCTTTGTGGAAATTAGTTTTCACTTGTTAGTTTGTATAAGTTATTTTTCAGATTAGTGATATTCGTTGCTAACACTTTCCTTATTACATTTTTAGGACTTGAGCTCCTATGTATTGGGTTGGCTTTGGTGGAAGGGCAGATAGATGCTACACACACTTGTGCTCAATGCGCCATTATTTTCTTTCATATTTTTATGAGCGCTTGATGTATTTTCATGTATATTTACTAATGTCTTCCATTCTCTGGAAGCTAAAAGGGTTGTTTCAAATTGTTTTCATGTTTTGAGCCTTACAAATTAATTGATTTAGACTTGACTCAACTCGATCATAATAGTTCTAATTCAGTTCTTATGTGAACCAAAATTGGGGTGCTACGCTAGTCCTAACAACAAGTTTCTTCCTACTTTTATTTAAACTCATGATGGTTCAGTAGATGTACTTTACCAAGACTTTGGTGCTTCTCCCTTAAGCAAGGACCAAAATCCAAATTCCATGGCTAGTTTCTAGACGGTGGTAGTGATCACCAGTGGTATTTGTTCATGTTATCATGTGGGTTTTGTGGAGACCACTGCATCTCCCCAAATTTAGTTAAGGTGCAATCACTCTTATGAGGTGTTTATATCCCAAATTATCAGGAGTTGAGGCAACCAAAGAGCCAAGACTATCACATAGTTTATTTTCATGTGCTTTTATGTTGTATTCACACTACCCATGCTCGGTGTTGAATTTAGTATTCATGTTATTCAATATTTAAGTAAATTTACCAGGGCTTACATGAAACTTACACAGGTAATTAGCTCAGCATGATTTCATGTTATGTGCTAATTATATTAATCCACCAGGGCTTGTTTATAAGCCACATGAGTTGTATTGATTAATTAATTGTTCGTCCAAATTTGTCACCGCACCCCTCGGCTCAATCATGACGGTTAACCCAGCCAGTCGTGGTTGAACCCGTGGTTATGCCTAATTTAATAGAAATAAGATACGTGAGATTTATTCGGAAGGAGGGAAAGGGGTGGAAGCCGGAACACCAAGCACCAAGGGGTGGAAGCCGGAACACCAAGCACCAAGGGGTGGAAGCCGGAACACCAAGCACCAAGGGGTGCATGTGTTGGCGTGCAGCACTTCAGCCGGGTGTCTATATAAGGAGATGTTATCCTTGTGTAGAGGGGGAGAAAAACAAAATCAGATCAAAAGTGATCAAGTGTGGGTGAGTGCCTCCCTGCGTGGAGATGTGAGGTAGTGTCGGGTAAGGGGGATTGCCGGTGTGTGGCTGCAACCAGCCTTGGTCGGGGCCAAGTGCTGGGCACACCCGGTAAGCTGTCGGTGCAGCGTTGTCCACCTGTGACCGAACCATCCAGTTCTATTCCAGCAGCCTCGAGCCTGCGTGCCGAGTGCTGGGGAAGTCCTGTCGAGTGTGTGTGTCGAAATGGCCATCCCACCGAGTGCATAAGAATTGTCTAAGTGTTATTGGATACTTGTGACTCTTTAGTCTCATCCCGCTGTCTCTTTGCGCGGCAAGGGCGCCTCGGTCCCACCGAACCCTTCCAACCCGACGCGGGAACACTCTAACCCGCACCAGCGGACGAACCCGCGCCCGAACATAAATTAAGTTTATCAATTATTCCATGTTCAGTAATTCATTTATCAAGCGATATGCAAGCACATGTTATACTTTTTTCAATTGTCATGTTATATTCATGTTCAGTTATGTACAAGTATGATCGATGTTTTACTCTATTTTTACCTTGTTTAATCGGTTGGAGATTAGCCTTGTGACACCCCAAATCCAGCATGCTCATGAACCAAAATGGACCGTCACGAGTCCCAAGTGGATCTACTCTCGGCGTCTCAAGATGGAAGATGCCAATCGCTATGCATGGATGAATGCACAGAACCCTAACATGCTACTACACAGATGATATGACAACTAGTTTACTAAACAAAATAATTACGATAAAATCGATAAAAATTCTAAAAATAAAATGGACAGAATCTCCCCTAAAAGTGCAATTAGGGGCCACCATGTAAAATCAACATATATAAATAAATAAATCTAGATACATTCATTGCACTATATTTTTTACATAAATATTTAATTCGGTGATATCAAAACATTCTCAACATTTGGGTCTCAACCCACCTGTTCATTCTATTCACATTTCCCTTCTAATTTGGTCTTGACCCACCTACAAATTTTCATTCCGCCTTTATCATTTGACTTTCAAACTAATATATATGTCAGATCTTATGATCACTATCCATTTCCATATATCCAAAAATATTATTCGTAAGTACTTATTTTTTTATAATAACGTAACAAAACTATTAAAATAGTCAAAAGAAACTTACGATCGTCGCACGTACGCGTGTGTGCAAAATAGGTCACTACCCCTCCATCCAAGCTGGTGTATCCAGTATTTAATCCACACACACACACACACACACACATATATATAAAGAAATACATTACTAATAAGTGTTACTGGTCTATAAATATAACTACACAGCAAACTGGTAAATGAGAGTTAACTCTCATTTTAAAGAAACCTTTATATACTTCTCGTCAACACTACTAAGGGCATCTACTGAGGAGCCACTGGGCTACATACCCGATAGCGTCCTGAACTGACTGATCTGATGTCTCTCTCGGTATTTTGTCACTTTCTTGGTCCCTTGGGACTACCGGTGTGAAACCCAGTTTCGACTTAGGGTTTTACCCGAATGTAGGTTGCCGGGATTGGGCCAGTCTTGAGTCAGTTTAAGCGAGCTCGAACTAGAACAATTTTAAGAATATGAGTATGAGTTTTAGATAGCCATATGAGCATGTTATGAAGGTTGAGTATGCCTGACATGCATATGATAGTTTCAGTTATGATACAGTAGAACATGAGTTTACAGTGTATGCACGAGGTATACACATGATTTTTATTAGTTAGCCAAGATTCTAAGCCTAGATCTAGGACGTTGAAGCATTTAGTATCCGTTTCAGATTTTCTAGGTATTTATACTTGCATGCAACATAGCAATTTTGGATCACGAAATTGTGCTCAAGTGGGCCCAACTTTATTGAGTTCAGGGTTGGAAGCTCATTTAGCCTTCTTGCCTCGATTCTCGCCCATAGAGTCACTTTTAGGACTCGAGTCAATTTCAACTTTGGACGGTCTCAATCCGAGCTTTCCGTCCATATGTATATTGCATATACCTATAGGTGGGTCCCACTAGACCACGAGTTATAAGACATTCAAATCGTGCCATGTGGCAAGTTCTGAGCCATCCACATCAGCCCTAATTTTCTCCCATTGATCTTTCATATATTTCCATTGTTTTTTGGAGTTTTCTACCATTATCGTCGCCACCAGTTTTGCTCACTGCCTACGAGACCTCGACCTTCTTTGACCACCAGAACAGTACGGCCGTGACTACCTCGCGGCCGGCACATACCCATTGTCGCCATCGGTTCCACCACATTCACTGCCGGTGATAGAGTTTTTATCATTGTTCATCACCACCGTTGGCACCCTTTCAAGCCATTTTCCTGTGTTGGTGAGTGTCCTCTGACGAAGCCTTACCATGTTGACAGCTTCCCCTTGCCGAGATATTCCATTTGAGAATGACATCAACCCCCGCCGTGGCCGTGATCCATGTCGGCGATTGGCACTTGCCCGGCTGCATTTTCGATCATTTTCGGCCACTTTTCGGCCACACACCGGCCAGACATCGCTGACCATTAGCCTAGATAGGTTCATCTCATCAAGGCTGACATTTTGGGCTGCAATCGTCGTAGGAGACGTCACTGCATGAGCGGCGATACCGCTCCTTTTATGCCATTTTCTGGCCAACCAACGGCCGGACTTCGTTGATTGCCACGACAATCACGTTCCCCATCCTCCCTTTTGTCGATCATGATTGGCAATAGCTTCTGCTCCGTCACCATGGTTTTTTCTAGCGACGGGCATTGCCGCCCTCCGTTCAGAGCGTTTGCAGGTGTAGCGTTCGACTACTTGTGTCTTGATCTTGTTCACCAGTGTGCCAGCCAAGTTCGAGTCTGCCCATCCAAGTTCACGTCTGCCTAATCCACCCAGCCAACCTAGCCCATTTTCCAGTTAACTCAAACAGGGTAGGTTCAGCCCATTCGATTCGGTCTGATTCAGCTTGGTTCAGTCCAATTCATCTCATTTGCAAACCTTTTTCGTCAGTTTTTGTAATTTGAGAACTTCTATATTAGTTTATATATGTATTCACACGATATACCATGTTTAGATGTTATAAATGTTTTTCTTTATTTATTGTTTTATTTATTTCTTATTATTAATTTAGTGTTATTCGTGTATTTATTAATTATAATGCATGTTTATATGATTACTTATTATTATTAATGTTATATTTACTTATGAATATTAGTCTTAGTATGTTTGCTAAATTGTACATATTTATTTATTTATTAATTTAGTTACTGATTACGTGTATGTTATTTTGTATATGTGTTTAACTATATATTCTTATATTGTATAACTAAGATATTATTATTATTCATGATTAATGAGTATTATTTATTTTCTTATTTATATATTTAATTATTAATTATTTAATTGTTTAATTATTTATATGCTTACTAATAAGAGTATATATGATATTTACTTGTGTTTACCCTTGTTTTTATATAGTATAATTATATTATTATTTTATTATTAGAGTATTATTTATATTCATATACTTATTATTTATCTAAATATCTATGAGTAGATTCCCTAGTTATTTATTTATTATTTATTATTATTATGCCTTGATTTGAGTGCCAAATATTTAGTTAAAGGTTTGTTAGCATTGTTTTCTTTATTAGGATGTATTGATGATATGAGCACACATCATGAACATGCATCATATAGAGATGTTAGTATTTTACTTAGGAGTTGGTTTTAATGTAGGTTACGGAGTCTGAGCTTGTCATAGATGTGTTGATGTGCGTAGAACTTGGACCACACATTCGTAGGACTCTCCCTCTCTGATTGACTCCTTGCGTGTCAATTTAATCATGTTTTAGATGTAGGACGGCATTGGTGGTGTTTTATTGAATCCCTCCGATGCCAGGTCTTTTAGCCGTATTTTCTACACATGTTTAACAAAACTATAAGGATGAGATCCCTTGTTGGTTTTTAAACTAAACCTAAAGAAATATATGATACAAGCCTCTTCCCTAAACTTAGAATATAAGTAAGCATATTTTTATGGATTTTACGAATAAGAGAGTGAGCAGTATGGAGAAATGTATGGACCGCACTAGTACTCCTTCAAACTCTGAGGTAGTGCTGTGTATGAAGGTACTATGCAATGTAGCACATGTTCTGAATTTGTTGCACTAATTTAACTGTTCTTTTTGCTACTCGAGTTGGTGGGTGTAATATGGAAGATGTGAGGGCGTAAGCATTGTATGTATGATTATGAATATTAGGCGTGCATGAAAGCCAACACTTGTTTAAGTATGTTTGCTTACCGCCCAATGTAAGGGAATTCTAAAGTTTTCTAAGTCTCGTACGTAATGGAATACCCATTTGCCCGTTTTTAATAGTTATTTTTCGAACAAATAAGACTCTTTACTGACGTTTTTCATATTATATATATGTAGGTCTTATAATCAATCCTAAGTCGACTTTGTTGGTAGGACAGATAAACGCTACGCACACTTGAGCTCAACGCTATGCGACTTTCTTACTGTTATTTATATTTAATGTGTTTTGACGCGTATTTGACAATGTCTTTCAATATAATTACACCAAAAAGGTTGTTTCAATATATTTTACTGATCGAGTCTTACCGACCAACAACTTTAAACATGACTTGACTCGATCGTAAAATTTCTGATTTGGTTCTTAGGTGAACTGAAATTGGGGTGTTACAAGTTGGTATTATAGCCATGTCTTGGTCAATTGAGATGGAAGACTTTTATTTTGAGCCAAGTGTGTGCAGCTGTCCTTAGCCAAACCAACTTGTATTTCCTTTGGTATTTTCTCAGCGTTTCAGGTTTTTGCTCAGTCAAATCTGAGCAATGCAAGTTTCAGTGTTTAATGAAATTATGAGATGAATATGAGATCATGGTTTAGTAGACACTAGTAGGGATCTTACTAGAATGTCATGATGAGCTCAGAGTCACGCCTTTACATTTACCTTGCCAGAGATTTGGATGATGTAAGAGTGTCCACATGCTAAGTTAGTTGTGGTTGAGTTGGATGGTGACCGAGAGTACCTAGCGCTTTGGCAACCACATTGTAGCATTTGGTCATCTTTCGCATGTCACCACATCAATCTTTCCTTGGAATATAGTGTACATTGCAAGACAGAGTTATAAGAGATGACACCAGTAGGAAGCTTGGTGTATGGAGATACTCATGTAGTCATGTGACACATGAGCATGGACCACCATGTGCCATAGAGAGATCTTTAGGCACACTTTGAGGCCTACTTTGACGAAATTGGACCTTCATACTGATCCCTATGTATGAAGGATGTGGCTATGACAGTGGGGCCACTGAAGTATTTAGAGCACAGATGAGAGTTTGGACAGATGACTTGAGATAGACCACTTTTAGGTGATAGCAGTGGATGAGCATAAGTCGTGAGGTGGATCTGCGGTCCCATTGACACTTCACCGCCTCCCCTCTTTGACTAGTGTATGTCTATTCCAAGAGTATTGTTGGTCACTCTTCAACAGACAAGCAGGAAAATAATGAGAATGAGCAAGATAATATTTGACCATGGATTTAGACGGTTGACCAGATTTCACTCGATCTACCAAGCCAAGATCAGTGATTGCTCTTGAGAACCAATCAGCGCTTATGCGAACAGTTACTCAAGATTTCAGGAGACCAGTGTGGGGTTTCTATCGGTCGTGTCACCACCATGATCCAGACCCCTCTGAATCAAACATGCATGGTTGGATAACCTGAGCCGAGTTGATAGCAATAACCTCTGGGGAGACAGACACACGGAGATAAATATGCTAGAGGCAGTAATGGGTTCATGACATACATGAACAGAATCAGGCTTCAGCACCCGGATAGCACAACCGTCGTTCGAGTAGCGCAACTACCATCGGAGTTGCACAACCATCGTCCGAGTAGTACAATCGTTGTCTATGATGCACAACCATCATCCGAATTGCCCAATCACTGACCGTGATGCACTACCACCGACCGAATGTGCATTACTACCATCCATGATGTACAACCATCATCCATATATTGCACTACTGTCGACTGAGTGGAGCAGTTATTGTGGAAGTAAAGGCTAAGTAGTTACCTCACCCTACAGGAGGACAACTACTTGAGGATGTTCTTAGCATTATTGCATAGAGATCACATGTCATAGTTTCAAAGCTGAGTAGAGTAAAAAATTATGGATAAGATTCTACATTAACATCATCCCGGCAAAGGAAAATTAGGCGCACTAGAATTATATGGATGTGATGGTACATGATTGACTTCACCGACCATCTTGTATACCATCACCTTGATCTGACATCATTGGGTCATATGTGTATTGCAAGATAGTTTTAGTAATCTTATAGGGATCACCAGATAGTGTTAGTGAGTCTTTTAGGGATATACCTGGACAAAGTTAGAGAACATGATAGTATGATATCCAGATGGGATTGCCACAGTGGTTAGATTGTTTAGTTAGTGTGACAGCATGCGTGTGACCCACAATCAGGGTTACATAGATCAGATGGTTAGCAGATGATCGATCAGATATGTAGTTTAGCTCATTTAGTGTTTGGCCCAGCCAGAGAGAAATGTTTGACTCCTATTTGAATTTTGGCATAGATGATGGGTTTAGTTAGGGAGCATCCATTAGGGAGACAATATTTTCCTTGTGCTTCACCAGCACGATTAGGTGGTATGTTCGTGGACTATTCATGGACTGTTTAGTTTCCTTGAGATATAGGATTTAGCCTTTATCCCGAGAATAGGTGGTATGTTCTTGGACAGTTTAGGATTTATAGTGCAGGTAGCCAATGATAGACCACTCTGGAGGAGACAACTTCACCCAAGCATGGGGCCGACGTAGATAAGAACTTCAGTTAGACCATACCACACTGAGCAGTAGAGGGACATGAGTGTAAGCTCATCTTAACTTATAGCTTTGCTTGAGATTCTACCACAACGGTAGTAATCATGTGAGTTAAGATTAGAGTTACAAGGCGGTATGGGACAGCATGTCACACACCACTGAAGAGAGGATGAGACAAGTGTCAAACCTCACTATGAGTCTCCGTAAACTCGAGGGGAGATAGTGGTTCTTTGGGTTATTTAAACCCTATCCATTTATAACTGCGTGACTAGTACGGTATTGAGAAACATATGCCTACTATTAGTTGATTAAACTAGAGGCACTTAGGAGCCATCTCTTAGACTCGTCGTTGATTGGCTATTACATAGGGTGGCCACCTATGGTGGAGTCCAATCACGATGATCTTGGAGGCATGCCCATGGACCTACCCATCTCTTAGACTCGTCGTTGATTGGCTATTACATAGGGTGGCCACCTATGGTGGAGTCCAATCATGATGATCTTGGAGGCATGCCCATGGACCTACCCATATTTGTGAGTCACCCAATATCCTATATAGAGTTTCATTACCCACTGTGACTCAGACAAACATCCTTACATCACCACATAGAGAGACATGATGTCAAACTATGTGAGGATGAGATATCTCTCAGTTAGAGTCATAGCGTATTGTGACCAGTTTTCCACATGAGATCCATTCTCTTTTCTTATAACCAGAGATGTTAGACAGAGCCAAGCTATCACTTGAGCATTTTCACATTTACCTTTCTAGATATACTAGTCCTACCATCTGTTTACCAGAAGGTTAAGATGAGCAGACATTGACCAGTGCACATGCCATAGTCCAGATGCAAATCCTACAATTCCATGCAGAGTATGTTTTTATATGCCTTGAGACACATTGTACATGTACAAGTGTTCTCGCCTCCATTCCATCACGAAAAGCCCTCTTTAGCAGTAGTTAGTGGTCATATAGATTGTTAAAAGAGCTATAGCACACAGTAGAGTTATAGCAGTTGTCCTTGTTCCATTATTTAATGGAGTGAGATATTTGTTAAAGACCGAGTTGGCTAGGACCATGTGAGTGATCCAGTTCCTCTTATAGGAACACCTGAGTGTTTGACTTAGACTAGCGACAGTCAACCATACAACCCATTAGCATATACCCTTATTTGGTACTAGAGTCCACCATATGCTAGCAAGACTCATAGGACACCCTAGTATAGCCATATGACCTAAAGCAGTGTGCCATGATGGTTCATGTAGTTTACCTGTCGCATTGATGAGGGTCAGATAAATATGGTTAGACATTGGGCTACATACCTCACACCGAGATAGTTTTACCTGAAGTTGTTCAGACTAGTACCTTGCAGTACTTTAGAGTACCTACCTGACCACCAATTACCTTAGGGGTGAACCTAGGTTTTTCCCGCCGAGGTGATTGCATTTTAGTCCCAATAGTTCACAGTGGCCCTACGAGCTAGTCCAGTGAGATGACTTGAGTATGCATGGTCAACCTAGTGAGATGATTCGAGAATGCATGGTCGTCCAGTGAGACGATTAAGCATGTATGGTCAGTCCAGACATATGATTCCAACATGTATGACATGTTTTGCCAGATGATTCGAACGCATGTAGTCTGTCCAGCTTGATTATTAAGGAGCTAGTGAGCTTCGTCAGTGTTCAAAGTTCCAACATCATGTTGGTCTGTTTGAGCCGTGTGCAGCTAGCTTTTTAGGGAGAGCTACCAATTGCCAATGAGATGACATCTTTAGTTGAGTCCTCTGATCGCAGTTGATGTGAGAAATTTTGACGAAAGAATTTTTATAAAGAGGTGAGGTTGTAAAACCCCAATGTCAGCTTAGGGTTTATCTGCTTGTAGGTTGCCCGGATTGCACCAGTCTATAGTTGGTCCGAGCAAGCTCGAGCCAAAATAATTTTAAGAATATGAGTATGAGGTATAGATAGCCATATGAGTATGCTATGGAGGTTGAGTATGCTAAACATGCATTTGATAGCTTCAGTTATGATGCAGTAGAGCATGAGTTATCAATGTATACACAAGGAATACATATTTTATGAGTTAGCTAGGATTTTAGACCTAGATCTAAGTCATTGTAGAATTTAGTATCCATTTTGGATTTTCTGGGTATTTTATTTGCATGCAGTATAGGTGTAACACCCCAAATCCGGTTCATGCTTGGGAACCGAACCGAAATGTCCCTGGTCCCGGTTAGGTTGGCTAACCCGAATTTAACCATGCGGATCTACTCTCGGCATCTCAAGATGGAAGATGTCAATCTCTATGAACGGATGAATGCACAAAAATAAACCTTATATGCTACTACATGGATGACATGTTGTAACGACCCGGCCATTTGTCACAACATTGTGGGCCTAGCTGGCCAAGTGTTACTCACAACTAAGCAAATATGTCTAACATATTTTTTAACAAAAACATAAATAAAGATCCCACAGTCTTAGACCGTTTCCCAGTAGCCACACTTATTTCTCAAATAAATAAAAAAGGAGTCCTCATATATATTTTGCTCCATGCCCTGGTTGTCAATCACTTAATTTCATTCCCTATTAAATTTTCAGCAATTTTAATGATAATTAATTATTGATTATCCCCATCCAAATCTCCATTATCTAATTGATAATTTAATTATTAACATGTCCATTTACAAAACAACTAAGCAATCGACAAGAACCCCATGCATAAGACGCTGGAGATCTAGCAACTTGGTAGGGCGTCTTCAACAAACCTTGCATGCAAGAATCCTAATGGAAACAAATAAGATGAGGGATGAAATACTCACATAGTAATGGGGAGGTCGCCTGGGACGGAGATGAGGGATGAAATACTCCCTCCTCCTGCATATATATACACTTCAACCATTCCCTCCATTAAATTCTCATACCCCATCATCCATTGGTATTTCCTAGGTTCAACGAGCCCCTTCATTAAATTCTCACACCCCATCATCCATTGGTATTTCCTAGGTTCAACGACCCCTTCATTAAATTCTCACACCCCATCATCCATTCATGAATAGGTATTTTCTAGGTGAGCTTAAGTCGAACCATGACCGGTCGACTTGATAACCAACCATATTGGTTCATCTATATTTATTTCATAATATTTAGGTTCGAGTCTTGTAATAAAAATCATGGTTTTTACACATGTCAACCAATTCACAACGATGAAAATCAATAAGATTCATAAAATAAGACGGACTGAGTTTGCCTTAAAAGTGCAATTAAGGGCCACCCTGTGAAATCAACATGTATACATATATAAATAATTAATAAAACATTCACACAATAATTTATTCAACTGTATAATTCATTTCTGCATTGAATCTCGACTCAACTGCTATTTTACCTTATCTTATGTGAGATCCCTCAACTTAGTCCCATATCTAATACCAACTGGGAGAAGATCCTGTTTATAAGTGGGAATGGACTATAGATCTTTAACTTCCGGGGTACCCATTTTAAAGAAATGACTTAGCCCATTACGTTGCACTTTGGGCCGAGTCGTTACAAAAAGTATCAGAGCAACCTGGTTCCGTGTTAGATGGTGGGATGGACTAGGGCCGGTCACGGGCCAAAAAAGGTCGTGGGCTGGGGTTAGCAACGGGCCAAGACTAGAAACGTTGTCTAGGCTATCGGTCACGGGCCAGAAAGGACGTGGGTTGGGGCTAGCAGTGGCCAAGAATAGACATTTCGGGGACGAAATTTTCTAAGGTGGGTGGATTGTGAGATCCCTCAACTTAGTCCCACATCTAATACCTACTGGGAGAAGATCCTGTTTATAAGTGGGAATGGACTATAGATCTTTAACTTTTGGGGTACCCATTTTAAAGAAATGACTTGGCCCATTACGTTGCACTTTGGGCTGGGTCATTACAAATGGTATCAAAGCCGACCTGGTTCCGTGTTAGATGGTGGGATGGACTAGGGACGTTGGCTAGGCTGCCGGTCACGGGCCAGAAAGGTCGTGGGCTGGGGTTAGCAACGGGCCAAGACTAGAAACGTTGGCTAGGCTGCCGGTCACGGGCCAGAAAGGACGTGGACTGGGGCTAGCAACGGGCCAAGAATAGGCATTTCGGGGACGAAATTTCCTAAGGTGGGTGGATTGTGAGATCCCTCAACTTAGTCCCATATCTAATACCAACTGGGAGAAGATCCTATTTATAAGTGGGAATGGACTATAGATCTTTATCTTCTGGGGTACCCATTTTAAAGAAATGACTTAGCCCATTACGTTGCACTTTGGGCTGGGTCGTTACATCTTACCTAACTGTGTATTGACTTACTTGTTGTACTTATTCAATGTCTAAACATATTTATTAACATGTCAATCTTTCAATAGCAACATAGATCATATCACACCACATCATCATGTATTGCATATCATTACATCATCCTCAAAATATTAAACATGCTATCATCTGACATGTGTGTATGCAAGAGACGTCACTAGTCCTTCATCCAGGCTGGCTCATCCTAGTCATGATCATCACCTATATATATTATAAAAACATATCAGTAACGAGTGTTACTGGTCCAAAAGTATAACTAATATCAAACTATCTATGAGAGCAAACTCTTATATAAAGGAAAACAATTATATACTTCTCTTGAACTCTCTGAAGGGCACCTACTAAGGAGCCACTGGTCTGCAGAGCTAGTAGCATCCTGAACTGACTACTCTACTGCTGTTGATGCCTCTCCCATCATTTTCTCATTTCATTTTCTGGTCCCTCGGGTTACTAGTATATCCTAAGCCCTCTCCTTACCTCCATAATTCTCCTGGCCTTGAGGACGAAGACCGAGTACTCTCAGGTAGTTGCCTTTAATACTGTTTAAAATACAAGTTCAGACATGTGTTGTACTAAACAATACCTATAAACCTCCATGTTTCTCTGGGTGTGAGGAACTCAAAATAGGAGTTATCAGGATCCCTTGCGATTGGAACAACCTACTCACTAATCCAGAGCCCGCTTTGACTGGTACATGCACCCACTTTGGTACGTAGGAGTCCGTTTTCCCCTGTCTCATCTAGCTAAAATCTCGATAAAACTATATATAGGCCTGAAGACTACTTGTGGTGGATCTTCTTTTCAAAAACATACTCGAGGGATCTCATCTCAAGGGTTACTAATCAGAAAAACTAGTTGTTTAAATGGCCCGGGTTAAGTGGAATCTGATAAAAAACCATTTAACTCGTTGGCAAGTAATAAAACAATACACAATAGCATAAAGTGTAAAACAAGAAACGAGTCCTAACAAACCTGGTAGAAGCTCCAAGTGTGTCCTTGTGCCTAGGCGACGAGCGCCTACTTTATACCTACACATCAAGACTAAATACTAATGCCCAGTATAATGCATAAATGCTACACTCCTCATCAATCCTTACAAGACATCATCTATTTACATGTATTTAAATTCAAACTCTAATTCATTATTATCATCCGTTAACATGCATTTAAATTTAAATCAACACCTATTTACAATCATACCAAAATCATAAAACAATCAAATAAAATCAGATAAATTTCTATACATATCGTCAATCATGCTGTGATGGTGACAAGGTTGTGGCCAGCTCGAGTGAGGATTGTGGGGAAGAGGGAAGGGAGAAAAGAAGAAGGAAGCTAGGTGAGGAGGATGGTGGCAGCTGGATGGTGACAGTGTCAAGGTATGGAATAAAGAGATGTCAGGGGGGAAGAAAGTGAGTGGTCGGTGGGAAAATAGAGTGGTCGGGGAGAAAAATGAATGGTCGGTGAGAAAAATGAATGGTCATTGAGAAAAACAAATGGTTGGTGAGAAAAACTAATAGTCGGTGAGAAAATGAATGGTCAATGAGAAAAACAAATGGTTGTCTTGTAATTAAAACTTTACTCGACTCTTACTCTAGAAAAATAATACTAACTCGCAATAATTCTAAAAAAATCTAGAAAAAGAGGAGAAAATCCCATAAAAAATAATACACATCAGAATATTACAATGACATAGTCTATAACTAATAACCCACCCAAACCTCCCATAACACATCCTAATGCATTATTCATCCCAAAAATAATTCTACGATCTGATTAAAATAAATAAAGAAAATCTGACGTACTCTTATATATTATGATAACTCATTCTGCTATTGTCTTACTGACATTATCATCATATACTTTGGTACACATGACTCTCATGGTTCATAATACAAGACAAGCCTCGACACGGTACGCGTGTTTAAAATTCACTTGACTGAAGATAACGATCGAACTAACTGGTTCAAGTTATAAAACCCTGACTTGAATCACGGGTTTTACAATAGGAATTTCAAATCACTAGTTTGTGCCCCTGTTAGCCCAACTTTATTGAGTTAAGGGTTTGAAGCCCATTTAGCATTGCCTCAATTCCTGCCTATAAAGTCACTTTTAGGAATCAAGTCAATTTCGACTTTTGACAGTTTCGATCCGAGCTTTCCGTCCTATATATATTGCATATACCCATAAATGGGTCCCACTAGACCACGAGTTATGGAACATTCAGATCGTGCCATGTGGCAAGATCTGAGCCATCCACATTAGCCCTAATTTTCTCCCTTTGATGTTTCATATATTTCCACTGATTTTCGGTGTCGCCGCACCAAGCGGTGATACCGCTCCTTTCAATGTCGATCACGACTAGTAGCAGCCTCCGCCGCTCTGCTGTGGCCTTTTTCTGGCAACAGACACCACTACCCTTTGTTCGGCCCATTTGCTGGTATAGTGTCCAAGCACCCGCATCTGCGTCCGCGCCCAACTGTTTGATCTTGTTCACCAACCTACCAGTCCATATCCCAATTCGCTAGTCCAATTCTTGTCCGCCCCCGGGTTAGTTCAGCCCATTTTATTCGGTCTGGCTCAACCGGTTTCAATTCGATTCAGCTCTTTTTCAGACCATTTTTGTCTGTTCTTGCATCGTTTTTGGTAATTCGAGAACCTATATATTAGTTTAGATGCATATTCACTTAACTTAGCATGTTTGGATTCTATAATTATTTTTCTTTATTTATTGTTTTATTTATTTATTATTAATTATTACGTGTTATTCGTGTATATCATAATGCATGTTTATATGATTACTTATTATTATTAATGTTATATTTACTTATCACTATTAGACTTATTATGTTTGCTAAATTGTATATACTTATTTATTTATTTATCTATTTAGTTACTCATTACGTGTATGTTATTATGTATTTGTATTTAATTATATATTCTCATATTATATAACTGTGATATTACTATTATTCATGATTAATGAGTATTAACTATTTGTTTATTTATTTATTTAATTATTTAATTATTATATGCTTACTAATAAGAGTATATATGATATTGACTCGTGTTTACCCGTGTTTTTATATAGTATAATTATATTATTATTTTGTGATTAGAGTATTATTTATATTCATATACTTATTATTTATCTAAATATCTATTAGTGGATTCCTTGTTTATTTATTTATTATTTATTATTATTATGTTTCAATTTGTGTGCCACGTGTTTAGTTATAAGTTAGCACTACTTTCTTTATTATGATGTATTGATGATATGAGCACACACGACGAGCATGCATAATATAGAGATGATAGTATTTTACTTAGCAGTGAGTTTCGATGTAGGTTACATAGTCCGAGCTCACCGTAGATGTGTCATGTGCTTAGAGCTTGGACCACACGTTTGTAGGACTCTCCCTCTCTACTTGACTCCCTGTGTGTCGAATTTAATCGAGTTTTAGACGTAAGAAGGCATCAGCGGTGTTTTACAAAATCTCTCCGATGTCGGGCTATTCAACCGTCCTTTCTACACATTTTTAATAAGACTACAAGGATGAGATCCCTTCTTGGTTTTCGAACTAAAGCTATAGAAATATATAATACAAGCCTCTTCCTTAAACCTATTATATAAGTATGCATATTTTTACAGATTTTACAAATAAGAGAGTGAGAGTTATGGAGATATATATGCACCACACTAGTACTCCTTCAAACCCTGAGGTAGTGCAGTGTATGAGAGTACTATGTAATACATCACATTTCCAAAATTTGTGTCACTAAGATAAACGTTCTTTTTGCCACTCAAGTACCATGGCAGGTGTAATATGGGGGATGTGAGGGTGTAAATGTTGTATGTATGATTATGAATATTAGTCGTGCATGCGAGCCGACAAATATTTAAGTATGTTTACTTACCGGCGAGTGTGAGGCAATTTTGAAGTTTTTTAAGTTTTTGTGGGTAATGGAATACCCATTTGCCAGTTTGTACTAATTATTTTTTTTACCAGTAACCCTTGTTACTCATGTTTTTCCTATTTTTCACGGTTGCACATTTTTCTTTCTTACTTTTATTTATATTCGATGTGTTTTGATGCATATTTAATAATGTCTTTCATTCTCATGACACCAAGAAGGTTGTTTCAATTTATTTTATCGATCGAGACTTACTGATTAACAACTAGATCATAACATTTCTATTTCAGTTCTTAGGTGAACCAAAATTGGGGTGTTACAACCAATATATCCTAAGCCTTCTCCTTTCCTCCATAATTCTCTTGGCCTTGAGCATGAAAGCCGAGTACTCTTAGACAATCGCCTTTAGTACCCTTTGAACCACAAGTCCAGATATGCACTGTACTAAACAATACCTATAAACCACCACCTTTCTCCGCATCTGAGGAACTCAAAATGGGAGTTGTTAGGATCCCTGGGGATTGGAACAGCCCACTCAGTAATCCAGAGTTCACTTTGACTGGCACGTGCACCAGCTCATGGTACGTGCGAGTTGCTCTTCCAATCTCTCGTCTCATTGAAAACTTGATAAAATTATATATAGGTCTAGAAAGGGATTTATATAATATGCCCAAAGGCAAATGCAGTGGATCTTATTTTCGAAATCAAATTCACGGGATCTCATCGTCGAAGGTTATTAATCTGAAAAATCGAATGATTAAATGACCCAGGTTAAGTAGGATCTGATAGAATGCCACTTAACCTGTTTTGCAAATAATCAAACAATACACAATAGAATAGAGCATAAAATAGGGAATGAGTCCTAAAAGGACCTGCTAGAGGGTCCAAGCGTGTCCTCATGCCTAGGAGGCCAGCTCCTACTCCGGACCTACACATCAAACTAAAAGCTAAGACCCACTAACTGAATGATGCATCAAACATCCTATAGCATCACACACCACATCATACATCAATCACACATAAGTTTTAGTACACTACATTGTATTAGATGATATTTACTTAGTTTTTTTAATTAGTTTCTTAACATTCATTTTAATACACTTCATTCAAGAAATTCATATTTTTATTTACAATAAAAATATCTAACACAACAATTCATCAATCCTAACATGTCATGCTAACAATCATCAATTTTAAATAATTAAATAGGAGGTAATTATACCTCACGTTGTAGGCAATAGGCAACGGTTAGGGTTTGGTCGCATGTCTCAGGCTCGAATTTGGTGCTCATTGGCGTCCGAAATTTGATTGGGTTCGACTGGAGCGAATCCGGTTTTCTAGCAGTTTTCAGGCAATTTTCGGCGATTTTTCGGTGGCTTTTTGACGGGTTTCCAATGACTATTGTCGGCAGCAGCTAAGCAGTGAGATGGTGGTGGTATGGAGTACTGTTGGCACTGGCCCGACGAGCCCAATGTGTCTACGATGTCGACGAGGTTGGCGGAGGTGGCAACTTGCCGAAAATGGGCAAAACAGAGGTGGTCGGTGGTGGGGTGATAAGATCCGGCCAAGATTGGCGGCGCTGAGCTCTGCTCTAGTTGGGGAAGGTTGTGAGAGTGTTGGCGATGTCGAGGCGATGACTGGATGGTAGAGGCAACTAGCACTAACGGCGGAATCGGCGACATGAGTGCAGCGCTAGGGCGCAGAGCCCTCATGTCGTGGGGGCTGGGTGACAATCAGGGCTCAAGGACACACGGTGGGCCTAGGTGGTGTCGATCAACGGAGGAGTGGTATCGACGGCAGTGTTGGTGACAAGCGGAGGGGCGACATCAAGGGTTTGGGGGAAGAAGAGAAGCATCGAGGGGGAAGAAATGGTTTGGTGGCGATATCATAAATAAAACTTGACTTGAGTCTAAGTCGAGTAAAAAATAATAACTAACTCGTAATGAATCCTTAAAAAATCCAAAAAAGCGAAAAATCCCATAAAATATAATACAAACTAAAACATGATAATAACATGCTCTATAGCTAATAACCCACCCAAACTGCTGCTTCGTAACGCGTCCTAATGCGTTATTCTACCAAAAATAATTCTACAGTCTAATACTAAAATAAAAACAATCTTGGCGTGCTCTCATATATTCTGATAACTCATTCTGCTACTGTCCTACTGACGTTATCATCATATACTTGGGTACACATTACCCATCATGGTTCATAACACACGACCGGCGTTGGTTCAATACGCGTGTTCTAAAATTGACTTGACTTAAAATAATGGTCAAACTGGCCGGTTTAGACTATAAAACCCTGACTTGGGTCACAGGTTTTACAAGCCTTATTTTCTCTATTTATTTATTTATTACATATGTGAGTAGTGGATCCTAGTTTATGAACTATCATGTGTATAAATTGAGATTTTTATACAATTGGTATTAGAGCTTAGATTTTCATGTTTTACAATTTTTATACAATTGATATTAGATCCTAGTTTACCTGGCATATGTCTGCCTTTCTAAAATATCTTATGAGTACCACATCCTTTAAATGATAGAATAATATATTTTAATGAACATATGATGAAGATTTGTTCTTAGTTTGTCGTGTGGTGCAAGGATCGCCAACGGGATCACCAATCAACAATTACATGCTCAAAATGAACAAATGCAACAACTTCAGGAATTAACTATTGTAGTGAAGTCGTTCAAGAGTTCTTGGATCAAGGAATTCAAGTAGGATAACCACTGGTGGGACCTCAACTCCCATATGAGCCAAAGGTGATGGAGGAGCCTTAAGAGCCAGTAGTAGTTTTGTAAAACCCTGAGAATAATTAGGTTATCTTATTTACAATTTTGTAAATTTTAAAATGAATCTTAAATATTATTTAATTAAATTAATTCTTAAAAATCAATATAATAAATTATCAATTATTTCTTTTCGAGTATCGATACAATGATATGTATGGTTGGTTTTAAATAAGTTTATTAAATTTTTGGGATTGGAAGTTGTGATGAGAGTTGACACTCATTCGCATTAACTCAATAGTTAGTTTTTTTACTTTTTGTTATCTCACTAATGGTTGGTATTTAATATAGTTATGTGTGATTACGTTCTTTTCTATAAAATTTAATATAGTGACTTCTTGAATTCCACGCATATTCTTCTATATAAAGGAGAATTCTGTTGATAGTAAATAAAACATCAACTTGATACTTTGTGAGTACATTGGTCTCACAAACATAAGGCTTTAGAGAAGTTTCATTCATATTAAGATTGTGTGCCGTAATTGCAGGTGACTCAATCACAATTTTAGATTCGTATAATTACTCAAAATATTATATATTCCTATTTAGAAGCCTTGGTCGGCCTGAGCCTACATTAGACCACCAAGCATCGAGCCCAATAGGGTCAAAGAATTGACTCAGTCCGATACGGGGCAGCACCCTTAAAATTCTTGAGAGATTAAATACCTGCTCCCATGCCAAAAGGGGTGACAGGGCGCAGTGGCATAAGACGACTATTATGCACTTGTGATACCAAGAGGGTGAGTTAATGGCAAATATTGGTAACTATATGCCGTGGGTCACGTAGCGTGTGTGCGCATACATGGGATTGTAGTTGGATGGGGTGGCTGCCCCTCCTGGCATAATAAGAGCTCAACATAGGCTCATGATCACTAAAGGACTCAATTTTAGATGTTGTGAAATATATTAACTTGTTTTTTGCAATTATATGACTTATTATTTTTATCACTAACGTGGAATTGCCTATATAGGTGTGAGCATTATAGAAGGATGGGTAAAGTTGGGACAGCTGGAGGACTATGTTATTAGACTATTTTTTTTTATATATGTTATACTTCTAGGTTGTTTGCATGACAATGGGATTTTGGTTCTTTTAATGGGCCTTAAATTATTTCGAGCTTATATTATATTTTATTTCATGGCACAACTTAGAATTTGAGTAGAAATTCATATAGTTGGAATGATTTGCACTAGGGACTAGGAGAGTTCAGACTAACAAGTTCGTTTGGGCACTATGGTTTGCACTCAAGGACCACACTGCAAGTCAAAAACCTAGGACTCTAACCAAGGCAATGCTATTGCATGTGTTGCTCAGGAAGTTCTTGCTGAACAGTCTGGACCAGTGAACAAGAAAAACAAGGGTAAGGGTGACAATGGAGGTTTGACTTCTAGTAAGTTTACTACAACTCAGAACAATAAAAATAACAATAAGCAAAGAATATGAATTCACAAAAAAAGAAGAACGATAATGAGAAAACCAATACCCTCTTGCCCCCATTGGAAGAAGAAACACACTGGAGAATGTATAATGAGTTCGAACAAATGCTTTGCATGTGGAGAAGCTGAACCAAATCAGAAATGTTACGATCGAGTCGAATCATGTTTAAAGATGTTGGCCGGTAAGACTCGATCAATAAAATAAATCAAGACAATCATCTTGGTGTCATGAGAATGGAAGACATTGTTAAATATATGTCAAAATACATTGAATATAAGTAAAATGATGAAAATAAATAAATGCGATGAGTTTAAGTGTGTGTAGTGTTTATTTATCCTCTTACCAAAGTCGACTTAGGATTAGAAGACCTACATAGATAATATGAAAAATGTCAACAACAAGTGTCATTGGTCTGAAAAATAACTAGTACAAACTAGCAAATGGGTATTCCATTACCCACAAAAACATTAAAAACTTCAAAATTGCCTCATACTAGGCAATAAGCAAACAAACTTAACCAAGTGCCAACTAGCATGCACGGCTAACATTCATATTCATACATATGATGCTTAATCCCTCACATCCTCAATATTACACAAGCAATGGTACTCAAATGGAAAAAAGAACGGTTTAGTTAGTGTCACAAATTCCAAAAATGTGCTACCTTAGCAATACCCTCATACAGCGCACTACCTCAGGGTTTGAAGGAGTACTAGTGCAGTCCATACATATCTCCATATCGCTCACTCTCTTATCTGTGAAATCCGTAAAAATATGCATACTTATATAATAGGTTTAGGGAAGAAGCTCTATCATATATTTCTAGAGCTTTAGTTCGAAAACCAATAAGGGATATCATCCTTGTAGTTTTATTAAACATGTGTATAAAAATAGGTAAATAGCCCGACATCAGAGGGATCCGATAAAAAGCTGCCGATGTCATCCTACGTCTAAAACACGGTTAAACTCATCAAGCAAGGAGTCAAGCAAAGATCAAGTAAAAGGGAGAGTCCTATGGACCTTTGGACCCAGCTCCAAGCGCATCAACTCATCTACTGTGAGCTCAGACTTCGTAACCTATATTGAAACCCACTGCTAAGTAAAATATTGATGTCTCTATATGATGCATGCTCGTAGTGTGTTCTCATATCATCAACACATCCTAATAAAGAAAATAATACTAACAAGCCTACAACAAACATGTGGCACGCAAATCGAGTTCCTGCAAAAGTGGCAGATATTATGGAATGGATTCAACCATAGAATGCCACTGAAGATAGGAGTTTTCTAAGAATTGTGGGGAATTATCCTAATAAACTAAGAAGGATATGAAATTTTCATGGGATGAAGGTTGTGAGGAGAGCTTTCAGACATTAAAGCATTGTTTGACAACAACAACGGCTCTCACATTGCCACAAAGAGTAGATGGCTTTGTTATTTATACTGATGCTTCTAACCAAGGTTATAGAGTTGTCTGAATTCTTCTAGACAGTTAAAAGTACATGTGTAACATGCCTATTTGTCTCAGTATTAGTGGGATCAGATAAAACATCACTAATATTGTCCTAACGGGAAAACTATGGTTAAACTTCACTCAGGGAATCAAGCAAAGATTTCAAACACAGAGAAACCTCTAGACCTAATGAGTAAGGATCCTCAACTTAGCACGGTAAACTCACTCTGTGTGTCGTAGAATGAAATGAACTAATCAACCATTGGATAAGGCAATACAAGGCAAAGACTCGAATCATGCACCAATACATGATTAAAATTAAACACCCTAATTACTATTTAGTTGATTAATGACAATTAAGGAGGCTAAGGGGTTCATTAATAATTAATTAAAATACACCCTAATCAAGCCCTAATTTAGAATTTTTCGACTGCCTAACTTATGTGAATTTTGTAACCACCTGAATGGCTTCAATTGGGCTCAAAATTGGTGGGCTTACTCCTAATGGGCTAAGATATAACCCTAATATTTTTAGTGGGTTGAACTTGTGGGTTTACTAAGTTTCTATGTTCATCTATCTAATGGTCTATTTCTGGATTTCATGGGCTTGGGCTACATACCTCACTTAGTGGGCTTTGTTTATGGACTTTAAGTGGGGCCTAAATTCTAGGAAATTTCCACTGTGTTCTTAACAGCATGGGCCTAGTCTCAAAAAATATTTTCCATAAAAAGCTACATGGTTGTCCTAGAAAAATCATGAATCACAAGCCTAAATCTCAAGAATTTCGTGACAAGGCCTTAGAGGGCTTTAGATATGTCTGATGAGCCTAAAAGTTTACTTGGGCCTCGAGGGATTCAAATAGGATATCTGTGCAAAAGTGCAAGGAAGTTTGAATGTAAATACCTTACAAACCAAGGTTTACAAGAAGAGACAAAGATTAAGCGTTAACCATGCTTCTTTGCACACTCCTAAAAGGGTAATTAGTTCACTACCTAAACGAGCTCAGCTTACACATGAAATTTCTAACACGATCTAATTCATACATCTCTACATATGGGCAAAGGCATTTACAAAAATAGTAACTATACACGAACATAAAAACTACACAAGCAGAATCACAGATCAGGCATGGAAGCAGAGCAACCTACACATGAAATTTCTAACATGATCAAGGGATGATACAGTGATAGGACATACAAGAAATGTACATGAATGCAAAGCTACATGAATCAGGAATAAAATGCAACAAAGAACATTTTTATAATGCCATATGACTGAGATATGATAGATCTAACACAGGTAGGTCATGGACGATAAGATGAATGAGCATAAAAGCATTTACTGGGCATATCTCATAGTACACGTGCAAGAAATTCATGAAACTAAGCATAAATGGAAGTAGAAAAGCTACGCTATAACCTAGAGCAAGCTACATACCCCAAACAAGCACATATAGAAAGCAACAAGTAAGGAAATCAAAAGCGGAAACCAGGAAACAACCCCAGAATGAGGAGAATTGTAAAACCTCAAATCTGGTTTACTATTAACTAAACTGGAAATGTTACCGGGGAACAAACTGGTTCTCAACTCGATTAATTTAGTCAACCTGAATTTAAGCGGAAGGGATCTACTCGAAGCATCATAAGATTAAAAAAAATGGCAAGATGAATGTATGAAATGCACAATCTAGAAGGATGCAATGTGGATGGTATGATATAAAAAAACACACCAATCTATTTAAATATAAAAAAAATCTTGTAAATAGACAAACAGAGTTTCCCCTAAAAGTGCAATAAGAAACCACTATGTCCATCATTATATTATACACACACACACACACTATATATATATATATGAGAAGCAATGAGAGATACCACAACATCACATTCTGTCATTATCATAATCCTTGGTTGGGTTATGACCCACCTACCATTCACATTCTCATATATACAGAAGTTTACTAACTTCAAGATTTCCAACCTCATTCACAAAATAAGTCGACCATGCATTAAACATTATCAAAACATTTATCAAAAGTTCTACACATTCACCAGCATAACAAATAAGCTTCCTATGGTCAAGCTTGTGTGTGCAGAGGATGTCACTCCTCATTCGTCAAGTCAGGCATATCCTGTTGTGTCTGATGCTCACTTACATATATAATAGAAAACAGTTAGCAATGGTTGTCATTGGTTCAGAAAAATAACTAATAACAAACTATATATGTAACACCCTAATTTTGGTTCACCTAAGAACCGAATCAGAGATGTTACGACCGAATCTAGTCATGTTTAAAATTGTTGATCGGTAAAACTCAATCGATAAAATAAATCAAAACAACCTGCATGGTATCATAAGAATGGAAGACATTGTCAAATATACATCAAAACACATCAAATATAAATAAAAGTAAGAAAAATAATTCCGATGTTCTCAAGTGTGTGTAGCATTTATCTGTCCTCCCACCAAAGTCGAATCAAAATTTTAAGACCTATTTATAGAATATAAAAAATGTCAATAACGAATGTTACTGGTCTGAAAAATAACTAGTCCAAACTGGCAAATGGGTATTCCATTACCCATGAAAACTTACGAAACTTCAGAATTGCTACACAATGGGCTATAAGCAAACATACTCAAACAAGTGCCGGCTCGCATGCACAGCTTACGCCCTCACGTCCTCCATATTATACTCGCCATAATACTCAAGTGGCAAAAGGAAAAGTTAAATTAGTGCCACAAATTCCAGAAATGTGTTGTGTTAAGCAGTACCCTCATGCACTATACTACATCAGGGTTTGAAGGATCACTAGTGTGGTCCTTACATATCTCTGTACCACTAATTCTCTTATTTGTAAAATCCATAAAAATGCGCATACTTATATAATAAGCCTATGGAAGTGGCTTATATCATATATTTCTCGAGCTTTAGTTTGAAAACCAGCAAGGGATCTCATCCTTGTAGTTTTATTAAACATGTGTACAAACACGGTTCAGTGGCCTGACATTGGAGGGATTCAATAAAATGCTATTGATGTCGTCCTACGTCTAAAACACGATTAAACTCTACACGCAATGTAAAAAATGTCAATTACGAATGTTACTGGTTTGAAAAATAACTAGTACAAACTGGCAAATGGGTATTCCATTACCCATGAAAACTTACGAAACTTCAGAATTGCTTCACAATGGGCGGTAAGCAAACATACTCAAACAAGTGCCGGCTCGCATGCATAGCTTACGCCCTCACATCTCCATATTATACTCGCCATAATACTCAAGTGGCAAAAGGAAAAGTTAAGTTAGTGCCACAAATTCCGGAAATGCGTTGTGTTAAGCAGTACCCTCATGCACTATACTACATCAAGGTTTGAAGGATTACTAGTGTGGTCCTTACATATCTCTGTACCACTAATTCTCTTATTCGTAAAATCCATAAAAATGCGCATACTTATATAATAAGCCTATGGAAGTGGCTTATATCATATATTTCTCGAGCTTTAGTTTAAAAACCAACAAGGGATCTCATCCTTGTAGTTTTATTAAACATGTGTACAAACACGGTTCAATGGCCTGACATCGGAGGGATCCGATAAAATGCTACTGATGTCGTCCTACGTCTAAAACACGATTAAACTCTACACGCAATGTAAAGATTGTGAAAAATAATAATAAAATAAAATATTCGACTCTGTCTAGGAAGGATCGAATGTTGGATTATTGTTATTATTATTAATATATGATTATTATATTGTATTCTCTACCCGGTTACCCAGTTATATTTTATTCTCGACCTGGTTACCTGGTTAAATGAAACACGGGTGTTGGGGTGTTTGCACATACCGTAGCCATCATTTTCATGTTATATTTTGAGAGGGGGCGTCCTTCTCACCCTAACCGCCTTCATTCTCTCATTTTCTTCTCCTCTACTAGTGTCAGCTTCCTTTTGCTTGGGTATTCTTCCTATCTCCCTATTCTTAATTTTCATTCATGCATATTTTGAAATGATAATAAGTTTGATAATCATGTGAATTAAAGTATTAATCAATAAGAAATCAAACTAATTTTTACACGATTAAGATTCATCCATGGCCGACGAGTTCTAGTGTTCGGCAAGATGAGAAATCACAGGCAAGCTTTGTCAGGGATCCATTGTAGCGGATGATTGCAAGCCAAGAAAAACCTAGTCCTACCGGTGAACAGTCCTCGTGGGCGACCTCCTCGCTGGGAAACAGGGTGGCAATCGTTCCAATTTATGGCCGATCTCGCCTGGTTGGATGCCGGTCCTAAGGTAGCGAAGCCTCACGTGCACTAACATTATAGCAAGGTGCAAGAGATCAATCAGTGGCTAAAGTTGGCACCTTTGATGTTTGTATCCGTGGAGACCGGCCTGGGGTAGCAAATAGCAAAAACGAAAAGCAAAGGTGATGGCGATGGGTGAAGAAATCCAGCCGTCCTGGGTGGTGATGAGTTCCAATCTGGTCGGGGAAGGTTGATAGAGGACCGAGGGTGTCAAGGCGACCACCCAATTGGGGCGGCAACGCTCGCCGACAGTGGAATCAGCTATGCGAACGCATCACTGGGCGTGGCGATGCCAGCATTGCGGTGACTGGAAGGTGGCCAAGGTCAATTGGGGTGACACTGCAACGGCACAGTGGGGCTAGAACGGCGACAACGTGAATGGAGGGCAGCTGGAGTCGGGAGCAGCGAAGCGCGTTGGGGAAGAAGAAGAAGAAGATTGCAAACTTGCAAATAAGGGTTGACTCGACACCGACTCTGGTTAAAAAGAATACCAACTCGTAATAAATCTTTAAAAATAATTATTTTAATGGGTTATGGGTTAAAGTTGCTAAACTAATTAATTATTGTACAAAATTACCATAAGTAATAAAAATACGGTAATGATAAACAGTTGATAATTAATTGGTGTACTACAAGCGATTAATTTAAATCGGAAGGTTATCAGTAATTAATAAAATAAAGAATTTCACCTTTATTACATTAAATTTAATACTAGGTAAATAAAGTGATTATTTTAATAACAAGTTAATAAGGTAGAAAATGGGTTATTAAACTATAATCGCGTAAAAATCACAAGCATTGAACCTAAATAACATTAAAAAAATAAATAAAATTCGAAACTTTATTGAGTTGAATAATTTGAAATAATTGTATTAGTAATATCTTTGAATTAGGATATTACAAATTATTTTAAGTAATTTAATCGAACGATTTAATTAATTAAATATTTAAAACTGTAAACTAGATTATCAAGACCGTAATTAAGTAATTATCATCTCAAAGGAAAATATACTAATAATTGTAATTAAACACTTGTTTATAAATTAATAATTATTTTACCATTAGTGAAGTGTGAATTATAATTTAGATAATTAATTTAAAATGTAGAGTAGGATTTAAATAATTATGTCACATGAATAATTTAATATTTAATGTTGTTGGATATTGTACGCTTTATGTTGTTGAATTTTAATAGTGATATATATATATATATATATATATATATATATTAGTTATTTAGTTGCATGCATTCTTATTCGAATAAATTTAAACTTATGTATAATTTTATATTCTCGTTCAGATTAGGATGGTTGGTCACGGTTGCAGGTTCACTTACGAACTATCCAGGTCCGTATAATTATTTAAAATGTTGTATTTTCCCTTGTTGGTAGCCCTGGTCGGCCCGAACCCAGATTCGACCACCATGCACCTAGTGTAACCAGAGTCAAGGAATTGGCTTAGTCTGACACGGGGCCGCACCCTTGAAAATTACTATATTGAAAGACTTTGTCGACTTAAGTATCTGACCACCATGTGCTAGAACGCAATCGGGGTCGACTCAATTCGGCACAAGGCAGCACCCCTGAAAGAATAAACACCTGCCCGCAGGCCAAAAAGGGTGACAGGGCATATTGGTGAAAGAAGGCTCATTATGCACTTGTGATACCGAGAGGGTGAGTCAATGGCAAATATCAATAACTGTAGGCCGTGGGCAACGTAGCATATGTACGCATATATGGGATAGTAGCTGGATGTGGTGGCCACCCCTCCTAGCATATTAAGAGCTTGGCATAGGCTCATAACAACTAAAAGACTTGTGATTCATGTTCATGACTAGTATGTTTACATCAATTATATTTTAAGTAACACCTGGTCCGGTTAGGGCAGGTCGTTATACGCAAGGAGTTAAGTAGAGTGGGAGAGTCCAATGGACATGTGGTCCAAGCTCCAAGCGTATCAGCACATCTAGGTCGAGCTCACACTCCAAAACATACATCGGAACCCACTACTAAGTAAAATATTAACATCTCAATATGATGCATGCTCATAGTGTGTACTCATATCAACAATACATCCTAATAAAGATAATAGTACTAACAAGGCTACAACTAAACACCTGACATGCAAATTGAGACATAATAATAATAAATAAACAATAAATACACACATAGATAATTAGGTAAATAATAAATATATGAACATAAATAATAATCTAATCAAAAAAATAGTAATATATTTATAGTATATATATACATGACTAAACATGAGTAAATCTCATATATACTCGTGTAAGTAAATATATAAATAATCAAATAATTAAACAATTAATTATTCCATAAATAAATAAATAAACAATTAATTAATACTCATTAATCATGAATAATAGTAATATCATAGTTATACAATACATGAATACATAATTAAATACAAATAAATAATAACGTACACCCAGACAAGCAAATAGATATATATATATATATATATATATATATATATATATATACAATTTAGTAAACATAATAAGACTAATATTAATAAGTAAATACAATATTAATAATAATAAATAATCATGTAAACGTTCATCATATTCGATAAACAGGTAAATAAATAAAAATAAAAAAATTAATAAGAAACTATAATGAATAATAAATAATAAAGAAAAATAATCATAATATTTAAAAATGCTAAATCATGTAAATATTCATCTAAACTAATGTAAGGATTCTCGAATTAAAACGGTAGAGAAACTGCCGAAAATGGGTTGAAATTGAGCTGAACCAGACCGATTCGAACTGAACCAAACCGAGTCAAATGGGCTGAACCAACTTAGTTTCGATTAACTGGAAAATAGGTTGGATTGACTGGGAGGACATGAACTGGCCTGATGGACCCAGACTCGGGCACAACCAGGGCAGACTTCGGCATGGCTAGGCAAACCTGAATGCGATCACGGGCAAACGAGGGGTGGCGGTGCCCAACGCCAAAGAATGACCATGGTGGCACAGTTGGGAGTCACTGGCGGTAGGGATCAATAGAGGGCATCATGGTGGAGGTGTTGGTGGTGGCGATCAGCGGATTCCGGCCACTGGCTGGCCATAAAATAGCAGGAAAGGGGTGGAACGCCGCCGGGTGCGGCAACATCGTCGGCAGTGATCACGGCTGTTGTGGTCATCGTGGGTTGTCTCAAAATAGAGATCTCAGCGAATAGATGCTGTGTGAGTGGTCGGACTGGCCGGAGGTTGCTTGCTGGCGCCAAAAAATAGGCCAAAAGGGTGGTGACAGCGGTGAAATTTGACAGCAAAAATGCCATCGCCGGTGGCGGCTGTAGCAACGCCGATGGCTATCGTGTGTACAGACTGAGAGCCGATCATGAGGTGGCCACGGTCGTACTGATCCGGCAGCCGGGGACGAGGCGGAAACTTGCCAGTGGCGACCCAAAGTGCTGGCTACGCTAAAGGGTGTAAATTCTTAAATTGTGAAAAATCTTTGGGTATATAACATGGTGAAGCCAGGGCTGATGTGGACGGCTCAAATCTTACCATGTGGCACGATTGGAACGTTCGACAACTAGTGGTCAAGTGGGACCCACCTATGGGTATGTGTAATGTGTGTGTGTGTGTGTGTATATATATATATATACGGAAAGCTCGGATCAAGATCATCCAAAGTCGAAACTGACTCAGGTCCTAAAAGTGACTCTATAGATAGGAATCGAGGCAAGAAGCCTAAATGGGCCTTGAACCCTGAACTTAATCAAGCTAGGCCCACAAGGGTACTATCTAGTGGTTTGAAATTCCTATACTGCATGCAAATGAAATAACTAGAAAGTCCAAACAGATACTAAATGCTGCAATGACCTAGATGTAGGCCTAAAATCCTGGCTAACTCATAAAAACCATATGTATACCTCGTGTATACACTGATAACTCATGCACTATCTCAAAATTGTTCTGGTTCGAGCTTGCTCAAACTAACTCAAAACTGGCCCGGACTAGGAACCTACAAAGCAAGTAAAACCCTTACCCAAAACTGGGGTTTTACAACATGATGTCTTCCATTCTCATGGCACCAAGCGGGTTGTTTTGATCTATTTTATTGAACGAGTCTTACCGACTAACAATTTTAAACATGACTCGACTCGATTGTAACATTTTTTATTCGGTTCTTTGGTGAACCGAAAACAGGGTGTTATAGTGTATGAGAACTAACTCTTATGAAAAGAAAAACATGCGTATACTCTATTAGAACACTCGTAACGGTAACTACTGAGGAGCCATCAAGCTATAGTCTGGATGGCATCCCAAGCTAACTAGTCTGATGCCTCTCTCGGCATTTTCTCATTTTCTTTTGGTCCCTTAAGACTACCAGTATATCCTAAACCCTCTCTAATCCTCCATATTTCTCCTGGCCTGGAGCATGAAGGCCGAGTACTCTCAAACAACTACCTTTAGTACCTATTTAACCACATGTCTAGACATGTGTTGTACTACATAGTACTTGTAAACCCCACATTTTCTCTGGGTGTGAGGTACTCAAAATGTGGGTTGTCATGATTCCTCAAAAATGGAATAGGCCTCTTACTAATCCAGGGCCCACTGTGACTGGCACGTGCACCAGCTCATGGTACGTGCAAGTCAGTTTCATCATCTCTAGTCTCACTAAAAACTTGATAAAAATCTTATATAGGCCTGAAGGCAACTTGCAGTGGATCTTGTTTTCGAAAATCAAACTCGAGGGATCTCATCCTCGAGGGTTATTAATTCTGGAATTTGATTCGCTAAAATGGCTCATGTTAAGTGGGGTCCAATAAATCACCACTTAACATGGCTTGCAACATACAATCCAAAACAACAATATATTAGATCAACAATCAAGAGTACAAGTACTACACGGACCTGGTAGAAGCTCCAAACTGGGTATTGCGCCTATGCGGTGAGCTTCTACACCGAACCTACACAATCAGGACTAAATTGTAAAGCCCATTTACACCCATATGATGCATGAATGACAAGATGGATAAATCAAATAACACTATGGCAATCATATCTATCTTGATCAATTCAACAAATCCTAATAATCATGCCATATAAATCTATATACCTAGGTGATCATGTCATTGACACCACAAATTTGTTAATATGTAATTTAAACATGTCAATTAACTAATGAAAGATCATACGTTTTGATAATCCAACCAATACTTAATTATGACAACTTAATCATTAAAATTAGATGTAAAATTCACAAATCTAATGATCTAACAGTAATTAACAACAATTATCAACAAGCACATATTTTTAATTAACCAAACAAGAAAATTTTATAATTATAACAACATAAATTTCAAAATCCTAAAATTAGTGCACAATCAAATCTATGAATATTACCAAAATGATGCACATGCTAATGAGGGTAAATCATATATAAAAATGAAATAAAAATTAAATCTTTATACTATCCCAAGGGCGGCATTGGGAGGGAGGGTAGCTCGACATGGTCGAAGCACCACTGGCTAGCGGCAACAATGGGTTGTGCCCAGTTAGGGTGAGGAGGTAGTTAGGTGGTGGTCACGGCTAGGGAGGGCAGAGAAGCGGCTAGGGGAGGTTCAGGTTGGCTAGGGGGAGGGACTGTGTGGCCGGGGTGGCGCACGACCGGCCAGTGGCAAGCAGCGGCCTTGTGTTTAGCATGGGTCACAGTGCATGTGAGTCGCACAGGCCAGGAAAGGGTCAAGGAGGACCGTGGGAAGGGCTAGGAAGGTTGCCAGAGGTCGTTGCCAGTGTTGTTGGGCGGCGGGGGCGCCTACAACGCAATGGTGGTGGGCGACCGTGGGTGGAAACAAGGAGAAAAGGAGGAAGAGAGGGGGAAGAAGGACGGGGTGAGGGGCGGCGATAGTGAGGGGAGGTCGCTGGGGTGGTGGTAGTGTCTGGCCGTGGCAAGGAGATCCACCGGTGGAGCAAGGCAAGGAAAAGAACAAGGTCGTGGCTTGGAGGAAATGAGGAGGAAGAAGAATAAAAGAAAAGGTCGGGGGAAGTTTTGTAAATAAAACTCGACTCGCTCTTGACTCGAGTCAATAATAATAATTAAATTTAAAAAAATTATAAAATAAATATGTTAAAATTATATAAATTAAAATGTGCTCAAATAAACAAAATAACATGTTCTAAACCTATCAACCCCCTCCCAAAATCGTATGTAACACATCCTAACATGATTAACAGCCAAATTCTAATTTCTATGGTCTAATGCATGAAATAAATAAATAAATAAATATGGCATACTATTGTATATTCTAATTACACATTTTCCTACTGTGTTACTGATGCTATCATCATACACTCGGGTACACTTGACCATCATAGTTCCGAACACAGAGCCGACCTCAACTCGACGCACGTGTTCTGAAACTGACTCGACTCGAACCAACGGCTGAACCGATCAGTTAATGAGTATAAAACATTGACTCGATTCACCGGTTTTACAAGAACAAAGGGGAAAGGAAGCTTCAAGACCTTAGGTAGAAGGCTTAAGGGCTCCAACAGCTACTGGAGAAGGCTAGGAGGAAAAGAAAAAGCTCCAAAAGTGAAGGGGATGATGGGAAGAGGGGGAAGGGTTACAGCGTGAAGGCACTGGTAACTGTGGACTGACCACACAGGCCAATCATGAGTTGCCACCCACCTGTCACAACGTAACATGTTGCCCATGCAAGGGCACCAAGGGATTTAGGGGCGCAGGCGCCAGGTAACAAACCCTAATTCGGCTAAAGTGTTGGACTAAGGGGGTTGTGCTAGCACTATTGCATGTAGCCTTTTTGCTAAAATCTAAGGTTTTTCACACGCGGACACCAAAAATGACCATGTATACTGTAACGACCCAGCCCAAAGTGCAACGTAATGGGCCTAACTCATTTCTTTAAAATGGGTACCCCGGAAGTTAAAGATCTATAGTCCATTCCCACTTATAAACAGGATCTTCTCCCAGTAGGTATTAGATGCGGGACTAAGTTGAGGGATCTCATAATCCACCCACCTTAGGAAATTTCGTCCCCGAAATGCCTATTCTTGGCCCGTTGCTAGCCCCAGCCCACGTCCTTTCTGGCCCGTGACCGGCAGCCTAGCCAACGTTTCTAGTCTTGGCCCGTTGCTAACCCCAGCCCACGACCTTTTTTGGCCCGCGACCGGCAGCCTAGCCAACGTCCCTAGTCCATCCCACCATCTAACACGGAACCAGGTTGGCTCTGATACCATTTGTAACGACCCAGCCCAAAGTGCAACGTAATAGGCCTAAGTCATTTCTTTAAAATGGGTACCCCGGAAGTTAAAGATCTATAGTCCATTCCCACTTATAAACAGGATCTTCTCCCAGTAGGTATTAGATGCGGGACTAAGTTGAGGGATCTCACAATCCACCCACCTTAAGAAATTTCGTCCCCGAAATGCCTATTCTTGGCCCGTTGCTAGCCCCAGCCCACGTCCTTTCTGGCCCGTGACCGGCAGCCTAGCCAACGTTTCTATTCTTGGCCCGTTGCTAACCCCAACCCACGACCTTTTTCGGCCCGCGACCGGCAGCCTAGCCAACGTCCCTAGTCCATCCCACCATCTAACACGGAACCAGGTTGGCTCTGATACCATTTGTAACGACCCAGCCCAAAGTGCAACGTAATGGGCCTAAGTCATTTCTTTAAAATGGGTACCCCGGAAGTTAAAGATCTATAGTCCATTCCCACTTATAAACAAGATCTTCTCCCAGTAGGTATTAGATGTGGGACTAAGTTGAGGGATCTCACATATACACATGAGATGCACTAGACATGATGGGACATGGTCCTAGGGTCTACATATAGTACCAAACACAGGGAAAAGAAAGAAGAAAGCCTAGATAACCGAGTGCCCGTCCGAGTGCATCTAACTTTGGGGCAACTAGTGTTTGGGTTCTAACACTGGGGTGACTAGTGTCTGGGTAAACAAACAACATACCATACCATATAACATATCAACTATTAATAAATACCACTCACATGCTAGTAAGCTCGATTCACAAGCGAACCAACACAAAACCAACGTACAAATGGCACAGGTTTTACAACCTCCTTCACTTAAGAAAATTCCATTCCAGAATTTGCCTAAGGCTGTACACACACTACCCAACACACGGGTAAAGAAAGGTACAAGGAAGAAGCTACTACCTGGAGGCATCGTCGTCCAAAGGGTAGAGTCTTGGAAAGCGAGCTCGCATATCGTCCTCACGCTCCCAGGTAGCCTCTTCTATGCCTTGCTTGGTCCACAATACCTTCACAAAAGGCACCTCTCTGTGGTGAAAAGTTCTTGGCAAATGGTCTAGGCTTTGAACTGCTTCCTCCTCATACTACAAGTCTGGTTTGATAAAGTGTCCCTCATATGACAATTTTTGTGAACACTGGATGCACTGCTGAAAGCTTATAGGCTACCTCACCACTCATTCTAGCACCTCAAATGGTCCGATGTATATAGAACTCAGCTTACCTCATCGCCTGAATCTCACACATCCTTTGATTGGAGAGAATCTTAGGAAGACAAGATCCACAAGGGCGAAACTGACCTCTCTAAGGTGCTGACTGCATAGGAGTGATACCTATCCTGAGCAGTTGTCAGCCTCTATCTAATGAATTCCACTAAATGTTGTGAGTCCTATAGTAACTCTAGCCCAACAATAAAAGGCTCACCATCCTCTAACCAGCAAGCCGGCGATGCATAAGGCCTGCTATACAATATTTCAAATGGTGTCATGCCATTGCCAGCCTAATAACTATTCTTGTAGGTAAACTCTACCAACGGTAAATGCTTATCCCACATTCTTTTAAAATTCAACATATAGGACCTAAGTAAATCTGAATGGTTCTCTCAGACCAACCATCTATTTGAGCATGATATGCGGAGCTGAATTTGGTCTTACAGTCCCTATCGGATACAATCTTCCGAGGAACTCCACGCTGTCTAACTCTCAAATCCTGATATAGCCTAGCTAATGTCGACATAGGACAGGTCGTTCTGATGGGTATGAAGTGAGCTGTTTCAGTCAAATGATCGACAATCACCAACACAGCATCCATTTGACGACAAGAAGTGGGCAAGAGAGTGACAATGTAACGACCCAACCCAAAAGTGCAAACTAATAGACTAAGTCATTTCTTCAAAAGTGGTTAACCAAGTTGAAGATCTATAGTCAATTCTCATTTATAAACAAGATCTTATCCCAGTAGGTATTAGATGTATGACTAAGTTGAGGGATCTCACAATCCACCTATGCTTGCCTGCTGCTAGCCTCAACTCATGACCTTCTTAGGCCCATGATTACTAGCCTAGCCAACATCCCTAGTCGAGCCCACCATTTAAAATGGAACCAAGAGGCTCTAATACCATTTGTAACGACCTGACCCAAAATGTAAACTAATTGGCTAAGTCATTTGTTCAAAAGTGTTTAACCAAAAGTTAAAAATCTATAGCTCATTCTCATTTATAAATAGGATCTGACACTAGTAGGTATTAAATGTGGGACTAAATTGAGGGATCTCATAAATGTAGTCATACGTGATGTAATCCCACATCCACTCAAGAGGTGGCAAAGGCTATAGTAGTCTTCATGCTCTTTGGTAATTGATCTAGATCTGATGACAAACAGGACATTTTGACACGGTGTCAAGAACAAATTTCTTCAACCTTGGCAACCAATAAAGTCAGCATATGTCGTGATACATCTTCACCAACCCTAGGTGTATCCATCTACATCCATGACTAGGCCTAAATATGTGCCATGTGTGAATCACTACTCTGGCGACTCATCATCTGCCTAGGCCTTCTCTGGCGACTCTCGCTCATCCTCTTATCTCATCCCCATAGCTGCAAGTCTAGCCCCACACATCACTGGCCTCCTTCTCAAAGCATCAACAACTACATTTCCTTACTAGGGTAGTAGGCAATCTCTATGTCATACTCTGCCAAAAACCCAAGTCATCTCCTTTTTCTATTGTTCAGCTCCTTCTATGTGAAGATGTACTTCTAGCTCTTGTTGTTAATGACGAGTTAGAAAAACACTCCATACAAATAATGCCTCTATATCCTTAATGCAAACATTGCTATTGTTAGCTCTGGATCATGCATCAAGTAATTCTGCTCATGAACCTTCAACTGCCTAGAAGCTTATTAGCTATCTAAAAGCATAAGCAATAACTCGGCTTCTCTACATCAACACACTTCCCAAGCCAATGTTTGAAACATAATTGTACACTACAAATTCATCATGGTCATCTGGTAAGCTCAACATTTGTGTTGTCATGAACCACTCCTTAAGAGTCTTAAAACTCTGCTCACAATTATTAGTAGACACGAAGCATCCCTCCTTCCTTGTCAACCATGTGAGAGGGCCTACGAAGAAGGAGAAATCATGTATGAACCTGTGATAGTATCCACCTAATCCAAGGAAACTCCATATCTTGATCGCTAATGCAGGTCATTCCCATCTCAGCATTGGCTCAATGTTAGCTGGATCCATGGCTATGCCTGCTACCGTTACCAGATATCCAGGGAACACAATCTTGAAAAGCCAAAACTCACACTCTAAAAGCTTTGCATACAGACTATGCTTCCTCAAATTTTGCAAAGTTGTCCGCAAGTTGTCCAGCCATACCTAGAGTAGATCAAGATGTCATCCATGAACACAATCACAAACTAATCCAAGTATGGCTGGAAGACTCTATTCATTAAATCCATAAACATTGCATGTGCATTAGTCTACCCAAATAACATGAGTATGAACTTGTAGTGGCCATATCAAGTCCAGAGAGCTATCTTTTGAATATCCTTCTCCCTAATCTGAAGCTAATGATATCCTGACAAGAGATCAATCTTCATAAATGCTGCTCCACCACCAAGTTGATCAAACAAATCATCAATGCACAAAAGTGGGTAACTATTTTTCATTGTCACCTAGTTGATCATTCAATAGTCGATACACAACTATTTACCATATTTCTTCCTAATAAAGAAGACTAGAGTGCCCCAGGGTGAGATGCTCTGGCGGATATCCCTGCTCTAGTAACTCTGCAATTGGGTCTTGAGCTCCAAAAGCTCAAGCAGTGCCATCCAGTACGATGCCCGAGAGATAGGCATGGTGCCGGGTAACACATCGATCCCAAACTCTACCTTGCTTGTTGGCAGTAGACCACGAACGTCCTCAGGGACACATTTGTAAACTCCCAAACCACTAGTATATTTGACAATGTTGGGCCTGACTACTCAGCCGTGGCAATTGTGGCTATAAACACCTTGCAACCTCTATCAATCAGTCTCCGCACCCCCTCTGATATGAGATCAAGTGCCACCTCTAACTCAACCTCTATCTCCAAAAAGATATCTTCACATTCCACTTCAGGTGAAGCTGCATTTTTTTCTTCTGCCAATCAATGAGTGCTCAATGCTTGGTCATCCAGTCCATGCCAAATATCTCATCGAACTCCCTCATAGCTAACACCGTAAAATCAATAGAAGATGTGCCGCTGGATAATGACAGCAATATCCCTATATACACCAATGGTGAGAACTACTTCGGAAGGAGTAGACATTACCAGGTCATGCTCTAAGTCATCTACCGGCACACCAATCCTATTGATAAACGATCTGGAGATGAATGTATGCGTACTACCAGAGTCAAACAAAAAAAATGCGGGAGTTGAATGGATGATTAGTGTACCTGTAATGACAGTCACTGCCTGAACCACCTCCTCATTTGTGGTTGCATAGACTCTACCTTGCTGCTGAGATCTCTCTCCCTGATCACTGACTATCCGTATGCCTGCTCAAGATCGGCCCTCTATAACTGTCTGGCATCAACTGTAGCCAACCCTGCCTATCTTTGGCCACACTCCTATCCATGTTGGCCCGGCTAGCCTCTTTGACTATACTGGCCTCTGTGACCCTATGGCCCTGCTGCTGGCCCTGAGGTTGGGACAGAGGAGTAGGTAGAAATAGTCGCTGCTACAGCGCAAGTAGGACATACTACTACTGGTGCTAGTGCTGAGGTTTCTGCTGCTACTCCTACTAGTGCGGCTGGTGCTGGTGGTGCTCATGCTGTCCCTGCAGTCTCCTCGGGTATGCAGTGGAACGATGCCCCATCTCGCCACAGGAATAATGCTCCAGTCCCTTTGCGGCTTGCACTCTGGTGTCTTCGCTGGCAATGAACCAGGTGCTCTTGATATGCTTCGTCCTGCTGTGGTAGGGGCTGGAAGGTTTGGGTCTGCTGTGGGAAGTGCTGAACCTGTCCCTCTGCAACATATACAATGACACCACTGTCTATTCATCCTGTTGTTGCCATCGACCTTGGTCATCTTGACCTGTCTCTGATAATGACTGTCAGATTGACCACTGCCCTTGGCCATGTGATATCTCTCATGGGAATTCTCAACCTCCAACGCCTTCATGACTACCTTAGTCGCAGCAGTACAAGCCAATGATTCCATGATCGATTGAAGACTCAATCTCAACCTTCCAACAAATTTCTCTGCCCTCTCTCTCTCAATGGCAAAGTTGTCATACGCAAACCTATCAAGAGTGAGGAATCTTGCCTAATACTCTACTGCAGTCACCTCCTTCTGTTCCACTGCCTTAAACTCTAACTTTCTTTGACCCTGAATTGTTTAGGAGAAGTACTCGGCATAAAAGATCTATCTGAACTCCGACCATGTGACTCTCTCCAACTGCAGTACTCTAAAGATAGGTGGAATTAGTAGATTTCCACCATATCTTCTCCATCCTCTAAATTGCTCTGGTGGCCACTTGCACGCATAACTCAGTAGACACCCCATGTGCTATAAGACACCATCTACTATGTCAAACCACCCACAGCCACCTTAGGATCAGTGCTCACCATTCTTCATGAACCGATTGACATCTCATTGCTCTATATACTGGGATTCCTATTCATAGGAACGCTCTCCTATGGTAAACCTCCTAGGCCTTGAGTGTAACACCCTGATTCGGCCCGAGGCTGGACTGAATCATGATGATTGACTTTGCAAACTACTCATTGGACTAACTAAAATCGAACTAGTGTCACAAATGTATATCTTAACACTCTACGAGGCTTAAGGAGGAACCTATGTGGGGCATTTACCTTATGCATGCTTACATCATACACTATAGGGAAGGCTCTAAACTTAATGGCTACCAATATGCTCACTCCAAGTTCAAGAAGAGGTGCATCCCCACTTCAACAAAGAGGTTGACTTTAAAAGATGCAATGATTACTCCATATAGTAGAAGAGGTTTGCCCCCACTAAAACAAGGAGGTTTTGCTTTAATCATATGAATGAGTCAATTCTTATACTTAAGTTTCAACCTTGATTGGTACATAAATTATTACTTAATGGCATGATGCAGAAAGTTAAACGAGGGTCTTGGTTACTTGTTCCTCATATCCTTAGCGTACAAGAAAATTAAAACACAAACATCAACATATGCTAGGGTATCATGCCCTAACACTTGGTCTTCATGTGGATTCTTTAAGGGGTTTTTTGTGTACATGGTATTACTCATTAGTTCTAGGACTTTAAAGCTAAACAACATGTAGAAGACTTGTTAGATTTACCCTAAAGTATAACATCCTACACGACAATAGTTAGGAAATAATATAATACAATAGGCTAATGCACCCATAAGCATCCAAGTATAAGATCATAGCCAGCCAAAACATATAAGGTAAAGGACAAGCCCTAATATCAATATATCATAGAGCACATGGGGGCATATCAAATACATAACCCAAAATAGAACAACCACACCCCCATCTCCCTTGAGCTACTAGATCCTTGTGACTACCCCGACCAATGCTAGGGATACTCACCTACATGCATAAGAAGGAAAATGTCAGTAATTGAAAGATCACTAAGTCGGCAAGTAACTAGTAAAGTAGCCAAACTAGAAGATGGATGTTACAGCATCCACGACAAGACTGAAACTTCAAGAATAACCACTCACTAGACAATAAGTAGGAGAGTTAATATAATACTCTCAGATAAAAACCGGCGCAACAGCATGGCACTACATACTTACATGTCGCAAATCATACATTTATGCCCTCACAACAACCTCTGTACAACACCCACCAAGGTACTCAAATGGCAAAGGAGACCATTTGTTAATGTCACAAGTTTCAAAAATATGTTTCTTTATGCAATTTCCAATATACCATACTTCCCTAGGTGGGAGGAGTACTAGCACGATCTTTGTATCTCCTTACCTATCATGACGTAAAAATGAAACCCTCTTGTACATATTTATATGGTTTGGGTGGGGAATTCATAATATACTTAACTAGGACTTGGAAGTTTGAACACAATCAAGGGAACTCAACCTTAAAGTTTTATTAAACATCAGAAAGCTTAGTTAGATGATCCAGTCTTAGTGGGATCTACGAAAATGCCACTAACACCATCCTAATGAGAAAACTATGGCTAAGCCTAGCACACAGAATCAAGAAAAGATTTCAAGCATAGGGAAACCTATAAACTTGGTGAGTAAAACTCTTCGACCTAACACGGCAAGCTCACTCTGTGTGTCCTAGAATGAAATGAATTAATCAGACTCTTACCAAGGCAAAGCCTCAAATCATGCAACAACATATGATTAAACTAAAACACCTAATTAAGATAATTAATTACACCATAAGCACTATTAAGTTGGTTAATTATAGTTAAAAAGGCTTTGGGATTCATTTATGGCCAATTAAGCTAAACCCTAATTAAACCCAAATCTAGAATTCCTAGGACTGCCTAACTTGGACAAATTTTCTAACCACAAAATAGGCTTTGATTGGGTTGAAAATTGGTGGGATTACACTCCTAATTAGCTAAGGTATATACCTAATTTTTATAGTCAGCTAGACCAATGGGCTCATTGAGTTCTAAGCCGTCTAATAGGTTGTTTCTAGATTTGATGGTTCATAGACTTCTAGTGGGCTTAAATTCTAGGGAAAATTACTTTCCGCTTCTACCATCATAGGATTATTCTTCAAAAAATATTTAGTCTAAAAGCTAACTAGGCCGCCTTTGAAAAATCATAGATTATGGGTCTAAATGTCACGAATTTGGGGACTAGACCTAAATTGGATGGAAAGAAAATTACTAATGGGCTTTAGAGGTATCTAATATGCCTGAAATTTTACATGGATATAAAGGATCCTAATAGGATGTTTGTGTAAAATTTCAAGCAATCTTGTACCCAATAACCCTATTAACAAGATTTTACAAAGAATAATAGAGATGAAGGTTAAACCCCGCTTCTCTACACATTCTAGAAAGAGGAATTTACTTACCACCAAAACAATCTCAGATTAGGCTCAGTTTTGGAGGATTTCAATTAGACATTAGTAGAACTTAAATTAATTTTTGAAGTATTTTAGAAGGATTTTTAATGGTCATTTATGCTTACCCTAATTCAACCATTAACACAGTTCCTCATAGGGCAATGTATGTAAGCCCTTGATTACACATAATGTTCATCCCTTTAATGATGTCATTTTACTGTGAAACTTTATAGAGGTGTAGCTAATCCCTACTTCATGAAAAAGAATATTTACATAAATCTTAACTACACAAGGACATAAAATTCAAACAAGCAGCAACTCAGATCAGGCCTAAAAGTAGAACATCTTATACATGACATTTCCAACAAGATCAAGGTATGATAAAGTATCAAGATAGATACAAAATGCACATGGATGTACACATGTTAGTCAGAAACAAAATGCAATATAGATCACATTTTTTTATTCTAGAAGCATGAGATATGCTAGGACTAACACACATAGATCATAGACAATGAAGTGTATGAACGTGCTAACATGAACATGCCATATCTCATGGTAAACATACAAGAAAATCTCAAAACCAAGCTTAAATGAAACTAGAAAGACTAATCTACAATCTAGAGAGGATGACACACAAGCAAGCATGAACACGCAAACCAGAACAAAAGAAAGAAAACAAGGAGAAGCATATACCACCAAAGATGAAAGGATAAAAGAGGGAAGGAAGATTCCAAAGACTCAAATGGATGGCCGAGGGCTTGAACACCTGCTGAAGGAGGCTAAAAGGAGAAGAAGAAGCTCAAGGAGTGAAGGGAATGAAGTGGAGGAAGAGGGAAAAGTAGGAGAAGAAGAAGAGAAAGGGTTTAAGAAGAGGAGGAAAACCAGTCAAAGGCGCAAGGGGGCCAGGACAAGCTCAAAGCCTATCACGACATGACATTTGACAGTGCAATGGCACCCTACCAGCACAAGGGCACACGAGGGCACGGGGGCGCTAGAGCCAGGGGCAACTTTACTTGATTGATCGTTGTACCCCTTGCATTGGTGCGAGCACTAGCATCCCGAACAGTGGCATCACATATTAACAAACTGATGGGGGAACTACTAGAACATGGGAATATGAGAAGTTGGAACTATAACACCCCAATTTTGGTTCACCCAAGAACTGATTTAGACATGTTGCGATCGACTCGAGTCATGCTTAAAGTTGTCAGTCGGTATGACTTGATCGATAAAATAGATTGAAACAACCTTCTTGGTAGCATGAGAATGGAAGACACTATTAAATACACATCAAAACACATCAAACATAAATAAAAGTAAGAAAGTAAATAAGTGTGCTAAGCTCAAGTGTGTGTAGCGTTTATCTTCCTCCCACCAAAGTTGACTCAAGATTATAAGACCTACATATATTATATGAAAAATGTCAGTAATGAATGTTACCGGTACGAAAAATAACTAATACAAACTGGCAAATGGGTATTCCATTACCCACGAAAACTTACGAAACTTCAAGATTGCCTCACACTGGGTGGTAAGCAAATATACTTAAGCAAGTTCCAGCTCGTATGTGTGGCACATGGTCATACTCATACGTACAATGCTTATACCCTCACATCTTCCATATCACCCACAACGGTACTCGAGTGGCAAAAGGAATAGTTAAAGTAGTGCCACAAATTCTTGAAATGCGCTACATTACGCAATACCCTTATACACTGTACTACCTCAGGGTTTGAAGGAGTACTAGTGCGATTCATAAATATTTCTATACCGCTCACTCTCTTATTCTTGAAATCCGTAAAAATGAACGTATCCATATAATAAGTTTTGAAAAGAGGCTTGTATCATATATTTCTAGAGCTTTAGTTCGAAAACCAATAAGAGATCTCATCCTTTTAGTTTTATTCAACATGTGTAGAAAACACAGCTAAATGACCCGACATCAGAGGGATGCAATAAAATGTCGCCGATGTTGTCCTACGTATAAAACACAATTAAACTCGACACAGAAGGAGTCAAGCATAGAGGGAGAGTCCTACAAACCTGTAGTCCAACCTCCAAACATATCTGCACATATACGGCAAGCTCGGACTCCAAAACCTACATTGAAACCCGTTACAAAGTAAAATACTAATATCTGTATATGATGCATGCTCGTGGTGTGTGCTTATATCATCAATACATTCTAATAAAGAAAACAATGTTAACAAACTTATAACTAAACATGTGGCACACAAATCGAGATATAATAATAAATAATAAATAAATAAACAAGGAAATACACTCATAGATAATTAGATAAATAATAAATACATGAACATAAATAATACTCTAATAATAAAATAATAATATAATTATACTATTAAATACACAGGCAAACACAAGTAAATATCATATACACTCGTGTTAGTAAACACATAAATAATTAAATAATTAAATAATAATTCAATAAATAAATAAATATTCAATATTCATTAATCATGAATAATAATAATATCATCATTATCTAATATAGAATACATAATTAATACAAATAAATAATGACATACACACGAACAAACAAATAGATAAATAAATAAATACACATATATGCATATATATATACACACACACACATACACAATTTAGTAAACATAAATATGACTAATATTCATAAGTAAATATATCAATAATAATAATAAGTAATCATATAAACGTGCATTATAATCAATAAATACATGAATCATAGGAAATGAATAATAATAAATAAATAAAACAATAAATGAAAGAAAAATAATTAAAACACCCAAACATATTGAATCATGTGAACATACATCTAAACTAATATAAAGGTTTTCGAATTACCAAAAACGGTGCAAGAACGGACGAAACGGTCCGAAAATGAGCTGAACTGGATTGAACCAAACTGAACTAGACCGGACCCAACCAAGCTGAACCAGATCGAACCAAATGCACTGAACCAACATGGTCTGGGTTAAATAAACTGCTAGTAGGGTTGCTAATTGAGCGAGCCAGCTCGTGAGCATTTAGCGTTCGGCTCGGCTTGACTCGACTCGAAACTCGACATTTAAATGCTCGACTCGAACTCGACTCGAACTCGAATCTTACGAGCCGAGCTTGAGCAAGGTCGTGTTCGACTCGACTCGACTCGGTTATAACTCGAAATCGACTCGAACTCGACTCGTAGCTCGACTCGAACTCGACTCGATAAAATAATATAATAATATAGTCTTTATATTATATTATATTATATTATATTATATTATATATATATATATATATATATACAATATAATAACAAAGAAGCAAGATAGTTGAGATGGTAAGTATTCACCTTGATGACTTCAAGGTTGTGGGTTCAAACCACATTGGCTTCATTTTTTTTTAAGTGAAGTACTTTTGACTTTTAATCGAGCTGGTTTCGAGCTAACGAACGAGCTCATAAAAATTAAGTAGTGAAGTATATTCGAGCTCGAGTCGAGCTCGAACACATAAAAGATATTCGAGTCGAACTCGAGCGTGTATGTCCAAAACTCGTTCGATCTCGAGTCGAGTTCGAACGAGTTTCGAACTATTCGAGCCGAGCTCGAACACATGTTGAGCTCGGCTCGCTCGCTCAATTAGCACCCCTAACTGCTAGGCTGGGTCAGCTAGACTGATAGACACGGACATGGACATGGGCCGGCAGACTCAGGCATGACTAGGCATATGCAAACGTGGGCAGGGGAACACGGGCATGTGGATCTCGAATCGGGGAAACGGGTAGAACAAGTAGGCAGTGGTGCTTGTCACCGAAAAATGCTGACAGTGGCGCGGTTGGGGGTTGCCGCTGGTCCAGATTGGTAGGGGGCATCAAGGCGGAGCTGCTAGTGGTTATGATTGGCAAAGTCTGACCACTGGTTGGCTGAAAACAGCAAGAAACGGGCAGATCGCAGCCAGTAACTGCAGCGATCGCAGCCAGCCCAAACAGGTGGCAGTTGCGGCGGAAACCAACAGCAAGAACATCATCACCAGGGGCAGCTGCAGCAGCGCCAGTGGTGATCGTGGGTATGGACTTAGAGCCGGCTGCACGGTGATCATGGCCGTACCAATCAGGTGGCCGGGAGCATGGCAGAAACTCTCCGGCAGCGAGCTGAAGTGGTGGCGGTGGTGTAACTCTAAAATTGTGAAAAATCTCTGGATATATAACATGGTGAAGTCATGGCTAATGTGGATGGCTCAGATCTTGCCATGTGGCACGATCAAAATGTCTGACAACTCGTGATCAAGTGGGATCCACCTATAGGTATGTGCAATATACATATGGACGAAAAGCTCTGATCGAGACCGTCCAAAGTCAAAATGACTCGAGTCATAAAAGTGACTCTATAGGCAAGAATCGAGGCAAGAAGGTTAAATGGGCCTCAAACTTTGAACTCAATCAAGATGGGCTCACATAGGCACAATCTGGTGATCTGAAATCCTAATGATGCAGGCATTGAGATACCCTAAAAATCCCAAACGGATACTTAACGCTGCAACGACGTAGATGTAGGCCTAAAATCCAAGCTAACTAATAAAAATCATATGTATACCTTGTGTATACACCGATAACTCATGCTCTACTTCTGAAACTATTATATGAATGTCTATCATACTCAAGCTCCATAACATGCTCATATGGCCATCTGGGCGTCATACTCATATTCTTAAAATTGTTCTGGCTCAATCTCGTTTGAATTGACTCGAGACTACTCGAACTAGACAAACTAAAATCGGGTAAAACCCTAAGCCGAAACTAGGGTTTTACGGGAACTACTGGTGGAGGTATAGGTGGAACTACAATCAACTACTCCCTTCTCAAGTCTAGCCACGACCATTGCCATCTCCCTGATGATGTCAAGCATAATGCTCATATCCTTATGAGAGTGTCTCTGCTCATCCAGGACACACCTCTGCTCCTTGTACATGGCATGCTGCTCCTCATGTGGTCTCTGTCTCTTCTCTCTAAGCATTCAAATGAACTCATACCCATGGTAGTATCACGCGGTGGTGATGGAGATTGTCGATCATGTGTTAGTACTATCGACTCAGTGGCTCAAGAGGAGTGAGTAGATCTACGATGGGGAGCCATATCGACCACTGACTGACTAACAAACAAAAACTGCCCTATACCACAAATGGTTAGCACGAGAAAGCTGCAATGCAGAAAAGATTAAAGGACATACCAGCCGATGAGGGTATGGATCGGCTCATAAGGGGGGTGGGTAATTCATATATGTACACAGTACATAAACGTAAACATACCACACCAGCATACAACCTACACATGCATAATGTGCGTACGAACAAACACTTCACGTGGGTTGTCCATCTTAATAGTCTAAGAAGCCGGCTCTAATACCAAGTTGCAGTACCCTGATTTGGCCTGATCTTAATAGGATTTGATAAAACTATACTAATGTTGTCCTAGTGAGAAAACTAAGGTTAAACTTCGCAAAGGGAGTCTAGCAATGTTTCAAACACAAGGAAACCTACACACCTGGTGAGTAGAGCTCCTTGACATAGCATAGTCAATTCACTCCGTGTGTCCTTGACTGAGATGAAGTAGTCAGATATAAGACAAAGCACACAACACGAGACAAAGCCTCGAATCATGCAATAGCATATGATTAAAGTTAAATGCTCCAATTAAGCCAATTAATTACATCCTAATTGTTATTAAGTTGCTTAATAACAATTAAGGAAGCTTAGGGTTCAATAACTATTAATTAAACTGCACCCTAATCAAGCCCAACATAATCTCGAATTTCTAGAAATGCCTCATGTAGGTGAATTTTATAACCACCTAAACTAGCTTTGATTGGGCTCAAAATTGGTGGTCTTACTCCCAATGGGCTAAGGTATATCCCTAATTTTTATCGTAAGTTGGACTTGTGGATTCATTGAGTTTCTAAGTTCATCTATCTAATGAGCAATTCATGGATTTCATAGACCTCGGCTGCAAACTAACTTAGTGGGCTACGTCATGGGCCTTTAGCAGGCTTCAATTCTAGGAAAAATTCTTCTAAGTTTCTAACACGATAGGCCTAGTATCCAAAAGATATTGGGCCTAAAAGCTAACTGGGCCGTCCTAGAAAAATCATGGATTATGGGCCTAGATTTCAAAAATTTGGGAACTGGGCCTACATAGGATGGAAGGAAAAGTACTAATGGGCTTTACAAGTTTCTGATGGGCCTGAAATTTTACATGGCCCTAGAGATATCCAATAGGACGTTTATATGAAATTTTAAGTCATTTACTCACAAAAACCATACAAACCAATTTTTACAAAAAGAGACAGAGATCAGGGTTTAACCGTACTTGTCTGCATACTATAGAAAGCGGAATTAAATAACTACCGAAAGGAGCTCTGATTAAGCTCATTTTTGGCATATTTCTAGTAGGCACTTAATATAACTATACTTAATTTTATCAAGATTTTAGAGGGCATCTTAATAGGTATTTTTACTTTCCATCTATTGACCACTAACACAGTCCCTCACAGGATAGTGTATGTAGTCTTTTATTACCAATGATATTCATGCCCTTAATGATGTCCTTTTAGTGCCGAATACTTGTTAGAATTCTTCAAGCATTCCCTATCGTGTCTCCTCTTGCCATTTTGAAAAAATAGTTCGTTGTTCCCATTCTTGTTGCCATTGCCATTATTATTCCTTTTCCTTTAATTGTTGTAACTGTTCTTGCTAGTTTGATGATTCTAACTCTAAATCGATTTGGAGTTAGTCGAACTAATAGCTTCAATCTTGGCCTTCTCCTTCTTGTAAAGAGCCATGTGGTCCTTTAGTGCAAATCAAAGTTCCTTAATGAACTTGATTGTACAAGCCTTCTATGAAGCACATATTGATGGAGCAAAGTGTTCAAGTTGAATGAATTACTGGTTGTATTCCCTTATTGTCTAGTCCTTATCTTACTTCAAATTTGTGAACTCCTTGGCTTCTGCTCACGAACTTGCTCTAGATATTAGGTATTATTGAACAATCCATGAATTCTACCCATATAATGGTGTCAAACTGTCTCCCAACAAAGTTGGTCCTCTGAACTACCATCCACCAAAATGAGGCTTCTTCCTCAAGCATACAGGAAGCTAACCTCACCGGTTGATTCTCAGATACCTCCATAGCTCTGAAAGTCTTAGGAATATTGAGGGTCTCAGCTTCAGCTATCTCAGGCTCTATGGTTCCCTTGAATGTCGTCGCACCATTCTTAATAAACATCGCTAGGGTAAAAGGTCCTAACTATTGTAGTACAGCCACTATTGGACGTCCTCTGGGATAGCTGACTTTTGCAGTAGCTGGGATCTGTGTGGTTGTCCTCCTTGGTTAGCCTAAATCTGCTGAACTGTACCTTGAGTAGCCTAAAAATTTTGTTTTATGTTGTCCATGCAACCATCAAATTGTTAAGTTGCTACTATTGTTGTAGTTGCTTATTTTGCTGTTGTAACCATTGGTTGGTGATCATGTTGGCCATCTGCAACAAAAAGCACACTGAGAAGCAAAAATTTCTCCAAAATATTTTAGTCAATACTATTAGTCTATCTTATAAAGAATGATGTATCGTATAGTAATATTTCAACAAAGAGAAATATGTGTAGTAATATGCTAGTAAAGTAATCCAAAGCTTTGATGCCCACTTGTAATGATCTCATTCCTAAAATGCATAACCCTATGAAGGACATTACATGCATCATCATCCTACCGTTCATGCATAACATAAATGACAATAGTTTAAGAATTATAACATGTATATTAGAATACAAACAAGCTGAATAATAATCATACTAAAGTCCATGGATCAAGTTCCAACAATATCACTAATACATAAGCCTTTATATTCATAACATATATTACTAATATAATAACTATCTCAGTAGTCCACTAATAAAACAAATTCAAAGAAATAAAACTAAGACCAATGTTGAGAGTCTCCTTCCCATCGCTCCATGCTCCACACTCCACTACTTATGTACATGCAAATATTGCCACTCAGTATCTCATACAAGGTACTGAGTCCACTAGTTATATATGTAGTAAACAATAAATAGGAAAATAAAACTAAAATCATTCGAATAAACATGACAAAACTCGAATGAACATTTATCAAGAATAATAGTTAACCATTAATCATTAACATAAGCATGTATGGCAATTTTATTAACATAAATAAAATAATTTATGTAACTTGGTCATCTATGAAACCCGGGCCATTTGACCGAGGGTATCAAGTCGTTCAATTGTTACTCGAATGGGGTTATTAGTGTTCACTTGCCGTGATTCATATATGGTATGATATGTCTTAGCCGGCCTTAGCCTCCTTCGGCTTCCATACCCCTATTAGATGCTTTGTGCCTGGCCCTTTTAATTTTGTTTTGGTCAAGTCAAGTCTAATTAGGTTTAGCACTGTGTCCTTTGTGAGTGTAGTGTGTTTGCTGTGTATTTGGAACCCCCTTTGGGACTGTCCTAGCCCCTGTGGGACCTGTGACACAATTCCCAAAGTCATTTTGACAACTTAGGGGTGAAAACCCTAAGTTTTTTGGTGTTGGGCAAACCAATACCTCATTAGGTATGACACCTTACCTATGACATCACACAGCCATTCCTTTGGTGGTTGGAAGTTTTCCCATCTTCTTTAAACCACCCCCTATGCTTCCCATTTTTAGTTCATTTCCTTATCTTGTCAAATCTTCTTCCTTGCTCCTTAGCTTTTTCTCTTCATCTTCAGCCCTTCTCCACCTCTCCAAGCCTAGGCTTCTCCTAGCCTAACCTAGCCACCTAGGGTCTTAGGGCTTAAGGTAGGACCCCAAGAGAGACCTCCCCTTGGTCCCTTCGAAGGTAAGGGTCTCTTCTTGGCCTCTCCTCACACGTTTGCACAGTTGTTTGCTTAGTTGGGTATCATTACACATTTGTATGATATATTTTCCATATATATATGTTTATTAGGAGTCTTTCAAAGTTGGAATCATTACATTTGAGAATGTAAATAAATAGTTATATATTTTTTAAGTGTATTGTTATGATCTTGCAATGTTTCACTAATAAAATTATACCATTCGTTGTAGATGTCCGACTTGCATGCTGTTGGTCTTAGTAGACTCATCACACATAGATGTACATGTTTTATGTTGATCATTTCATCTGATATGGTTTCCAAATGCATGAAAGTGAGACAAACTTGACAATAGTTGGTAGCTTTCATGCTCCATGTGACCAGGCCACCAATTTCCCTAATTTTTACTCCCTAATAGGATTACTGGCAAATTTTTTCTCCCTAATTTTGGGCCATGTCAGTAGAAGTGGTGGCTATCAATCTTGTGGAGCAACTAACAGGAATACTGGCAAATTTGGTTATTTCCAATAATTTAGTTGATCATGTTAAGCTAGCACAAATGGGTGATGAGGACCTGAATGAAACGTTGGATAAGATTCCTGGCATTGTAGCT